>MU191352.1:0-27154 GCA_016904865.1 Pissodes strobi
CAGAAGGCAGTCGTCAAGTGACTAACCTTGGGAGCTGGAGGTGAGACTAAAGTCTGCCGAACTGAGGGTTCGGTAGCGAATTTATATCAAACAAAGTGATGATCATTGCATGCACAAGGTTCAAAGTCGCTCCCGTTGATTACTCGCGTTGTTTATAGTTTGCCTTTAATGTTTATATACAGTTTCCAAGTTCAAGTTCAAACTTGCGACAGGGTGATATTTGTTTAGCAGCTTATGCATTTTAGTAGATTACAATATACAAAACACAAGGTAGGCTAAAAGGACCTAGGAAAAAGGAAAGTTTCGGAAACCACAATCGTTCTTCTCGATACCCAGTCGCCGAAAAAAAAACTAAATATGGTTATGATGTCGCAGTGATTATGATATGATAACTATTAAATATGGACTTACTGTTTGAAGAACTGAAAAATAATTTTGATGTAATTGAAATAAATGAAAATTACCCGAAATCTTTTTCAAGTGGCAAGTGGCATTTTGAGTTTGAACACATTAAATAAGATGAAATCAAGAAGAGAAATGCTAGACAAACATACAACAAATTCCACCCTCTTATCACAGTTAAATAAAGATATCTAAAGCTATCAGAAAAGATATCAGGACATATAACACAATACAGGTGGCAAAGACAATAGAAGATAATAAGAGCATGAAAGTTGGCGGACAAGCACGGGAACATTGTTTCAAGTAGAGACGAGTTGACTAGGATAGTGAAGGACTCCTATTCGGAGCTGTACTCAAACCAAGTTGAACATGCAAACCAACAGCCAATACCAAAAGTTCAAAATGTAGGATCCGAGAATATTCCAGACATAATTATCAGTGAGATCATATCAGCCTTAAAAAATATGAAAAACAACAAATCGCCTGGTGATGATGACATGACAATTGACAATGTGTTGTCTTGAGGTTTTAGTTTGCAAGTGTCTTCGAGTGGCGATCTATTAAATTTCGGGAAAATAAAAAACGCAAGAAACTATGGACTTTGTCGATGAAAAGTAAGTACAGTTTTTTATTTTTTAGATAAAAGTAGAGATTTGTCCAGTATACACATATAAATATTTGGTGGTATCGCCAGTAGCAATATTTTGTTTGCAACATAGCTATGTTGTTAGGAATATTGTTGTTACATATAGGTATGTAACGCTAAGCAGTAATGTTAGCATATATCCCTATTTTTGTTTTATTCTGATCTGTTTTGTTTTTATTGTAGTGCAAAAATATAAATTTTTTAAACTAGTATGAGTTAATTTTATTTTCTTTATTTCAGAAGTCTTGCTGAAATACTTCAGAGGGGACTAACTGTTCAAGAGGAAATTGATATTGTCTTTGGTGAAGTGGATGGGATAAATGATTCCGTTGAGGTGATTTATATAGCGCCACCGGATCCAGCTACCCTTACAAATGAAGACGAGGGCGGAAATTTTGACAACTTGAACAGACGGCAGTTATTTGCACTGCAGAAATTAGGACTGCTGAAGGTACTTTACTGATGGAGGACATTGCTGCGGAACAATATGAATCGAACGAAAATGACGTTTCTCCGGCTCATACGTTATATTCAAAAGCTTCTGAAGCCCGAGACTGGATTTCGGGATATTTTACATATAACGAAAATGGGTTTCCCGAAGCAGACTATACACTATTCAGAAACAAGTCAGTTGTTGATTTCTTTGAAATGTTTCTGGACGATGAATTAGTACAATTTCCAGTTCAGGAAACTAACAAATATGCACTCTTCAACAACCAACCCGGTCCAGTAGTGTCACCAGATGAAATTAGATGTTTCATTGCAATATTGATCCTTAGCGGTCACAATGAACTCCCTACCAAAAGAATGTATTGGGAACAGAGCCTGGACACCAAGAATGAACTTGTTTATAATATCATGAGACGTAGCAGATTTGAGCAAATTCTGAGATTCCTGCATTTAGCTTCAAATGAAAATATTGATAAGAATGATAAGCTCTGGAAAATAAGATCATTTGTAAATAAAATAAAGGATAGATACAGAAAGTTTTTTGTGCCCGAAAAAGATTTAGCCTTTGATGAAAGCATGGTGAAATACTACGGTAAGCACAGCTGTAAACAGTTTTTAAGGGCAAAACCAATTCGATCCGGCTATAAGGTTTGGTGCCCAAATAACGTTATGGGCTGTTTGATTGACTTTGAGATATATCAAGGAAAATCCGTAACCCCTGATGTTGCCATAGAAAGAAACTTCGTAAAGGCTGCAGCACCTTTGGTGAAAATGATAGAGGAGCTGCGAACAAATATGAAATCCTATCCATTTTCCTTTTACTTCGACAATTTATTTACCACCTTCAGTTTTATTGTCTTATTTACCCATAAAACGATATGGAGGCACAGGGACCATAAGAGAAAATCGCGTACCCAGAGGCTGTCCTTTATTAGATAAAAAAGCTTCGCAGAAAAAAAAAGAGGATACTTTGAGAGTATTGTAATCTACTAAAATGCATGAGCTACTAAACAAATATCACCCTGTCGCAAGTTTGAACTTGAACTTGGAGATTGTTATATAAACATTAAAGGCAAACTATAAAAAACGCGAGGAATTAACGGGAGCGACTTTGAACCTTATGCATGCAATGGTCATCACTTTGTTTTATATAAATACGCTACCGAACCCTCAGTTCTTCAGACTTTAGTCTCCCCTCTAGCTCCCAAGGTTAGTCACTTGACGACTGCCTCCTGGGTTCTATCCGCTCCTAAAGTTTAGGTTCCATTCCTTTCCTTCCAAACCTGGTACCGGTTAGTCACTTGACGACTGCTAGGACCAGGGGTTGCACAACCTCCATAATAAAGTCTTGACAAGAAGTTTGTTAGAGTGTTGAGAAAGACAAGTGTCTAAATAGTCAGTTAAAAAGTTTAGTGAAATCTCTTAGTGCTCTTAAATAAAACCCAACCCTTAAGAAAAACTATAAATTATAAGACAGTAAACAAAGACCTATAAACAGTACCTCAAATCGAGAAAACATGCGCACCGTAGTAATCGGGTATAATAGAATCTCATTACATTTCTGGCCAATAATTGTTGTTAAAGTTTTATCGTTAATACATTATTATTGTTATAAACTAAACGTGCTTACTTTATCATCTCTTCTTACCCCACGTAACGCGGTCCCGGTCTACCTCAGTTACCCCCCGGCACGCTAAACAAGGCGTGTCCTCGCGAGTAGAACATCCAGTGGTAGATTAAAGGAAGCATTGAGACCCCGTCATTGTACTAATCGCGACGCGGCTCTTCTCTGAGAAGTTATCCTTTAAAGAAACGCGCTACCCCCTAAGCTACTCGTGACAATATTATTAACAAAACGGATGCTGTCCTACTAGCTAAATGGGTCGATAACTCTGCAGTTTGCATCGCTTCAAATAAATATGGTGTCAATCCTGTTATAAGCCTTAAGCGATATTCTCAAAAAGAAAAAAAACACAAACAAGTGAATCGTCCTGCTCTACTTGCAGCAGAGTATAACAAAAAAATGGGTGGAACTGACCGAATGGATCAAAATGTTGGACAGTACAGAATTCAAATAAGAAACAGAAAATGGTACTGGGCTTTGTTTACTTGGCTTCTTGATGTCTCAAAATCAACAATGCATGGTGTTTGTGTCGAAAATCTAGAGACTCCCAGATGGCCCAACTAGACTTCAGAAGAGCAATTGTGCAAACTTACCTGAAAAGGTACTCTTCAGCTCCCAAAGGTACGGGCAGAACGCTATCTCTTTTGTCTCATGCTCAAGGAGTAGCCGACCAAATAAGATATGATAGAATGGATCACCTCGTGGAAAAAATTCCAAACGATAAGAGAAGACGATGTGCTGGAAGCTTATGTAAAAGCTCTACACGAACACAATGTAAGAAATGTGACGTAGGAGTGTGTCTTGACTGTTTCGTTTCTTATCACGCAAGAAAAAAATTAAACACAATTTTTAAAACCATTATAATTTATGATTTATAAGATTTTCAATAAAACCGTCCTAAGTTACAGTTTGATATTTTTTGCATACATAAGTGCTTAGCGTTACATATATGTAACATCTTATACTGAGTGACCCAAAAATCTGAACTCATGAATGTTTGCTTTTCTATGATATATTATGATATATCAAGGGAATCATATTAGTTTTGCAACAAAAACTAAAAAAAATAATCTGAGCACTAATGGGTTAATGCTTGCCTTCTAAAGGGTACAACACCCTCCCAATGGACAAATGTTGTCATTGTCATTATGCATTACAGATCTGAGAAATTATCGATCGATCAGTTTGCTGTCCCATGTATACAAGTTGTTCATGGCAATAATCACAAAAAGGCTAACCAACAAACTCGACAGCTATCCACCCTGTGAGCAGGCTGGTTTTCGGTCTGGCTACGGCACAAACGATCACCTACAAGTATTAAATCCCTAATACAAAAATGTGTAGAATACAACAGACCACTAGTACTGATCTTTGTAGATTATGAAACGGCGTTCGATACTGTGGACCAGCACAAACTACTACTGGCTCTAGCCGACTGTCGTATCGATCATCGTTATATAACACCTATAAACAACATTTATGACACTGCCACAGCCCATGTTAGACTACATACCGATACCGACAAATTTAATATAAATCGTGGAATTCGACAGGGCGATACAATTTCCCCTAAATTATTTACTACATTGTCACAGTATATGTGCAAACGGATAGATTGGAATAATATGGGCATTAATGTCAATGGCGAAAATCTCAACCACCTCAGATTCGCCGATGATATAGTTTTAATTTCAGACCGTACTGATAAAGCCACAACATCTCTTGAAAAACTTTACCAAGCATCAGATCAAATTGGGCTAAAAATCAACATATCAAAGACCCAATTTATGACTAATCTTGTAGTATCTAAAAACATACCTTTAGGTGATACTGAAATACAACAAGTGATGTCCTATAAATACTTAGGCCATGAAATTCGCATAGGTCGACATAACCAGAACTGTGAAATTTTCAGAGATTAGGCTTGGCATGGGCAGCATTTGGCAATCTCATAGATTCATTTAGGTCTGATCTTTCTATATGTCTGAAGCGTAAGCTTTGTAACCAATGTGTCCTGCCTGTCATGACGTACGGAGCCGAACCCTAACACTAACTAAAAAGTCTATTAATAAAATAATATAAAACAAAATAACAAGGAAAATATAAAAATTTAAAAGTTACCAAAAATTAAGTGAATTTCCTTTGGTAAACTAAAACTACTTCTAAATTATGATTTTGTGTCACTTATCTTATGTTTTTATGCGTTATATACTAAATAATGAGTAATAAATTCATTATTAGTGGATAGTATTTTCTTCTTTGATTATCTTATAGGTTATTTGGATTAGTTTTTCACTTCTTTTATTTGGTATGTTTTGCTAACGATTTAAAAAAAAATATGTTCGATCTAATATTTTACAGGGTCGCCAAATAAGGCTTCGCAGATGGACGCTAGGGCACGTAACCGTCATCTTGAATAAAAAAAGGCGTGTTTTTCGGAATTTCGCCTTATTAAAATAACAAAAAAATACAAGCATCTCCCTCTTTCTCTGGCTCTCACTCTAAATCTCTTTTCTCTATTTTTTAAGAAATTTTACTTCTACCACATGTACGGTGCTGCACGCGTAACTTTTTTCATATTTTGTAAGATTAAATTTAGACGAATAACAAATGTAAGATCTCGCCAGCCATAAGTTTTACAAGTTATATAAATATATTATTAGTAATATTATTTTTTATTTTCAATTAAAACATGGTGATGTATTTGCTATTAACGAAATATTCAGTTAATTATACACAATGTTAATAATATTTACATTCTTATGTCCATGGTCAGTGTTCGTAACCATCGTGGTCAATGTCCGACGTGCAATGGTTCCAATGGATTCACATCACAGCTTATAACGGAAAGCCACATAGGATGTGCTGCCACAGACTATAAAATGTTAGAAAATTAAAGCTAGTTCACGGTAACTTAACGCAGTATACGAGAATTTACAGCGAATCCCTTACTATCTTCACAGCTGTAGCGCGGAAATTGATGCTCGTATCCATTTGATGACAATCTTAGTAGTGGAGGTTTTAAATACAAGGTGTCCCATAACTTATGGGCCATAGAGAAACTGGAGATACTCGACATCAAACTAGACCGATTAAGTCATATAAGTTTTTTTCGAAATGTTACTCGTTCTAGAGATACAGGGTGTTTAAAGTGAAAGCTAATCTTCGAAAATAAGCCATAATTCCTACTTATAATATTAGTTACGTTTCAATCCAGGTTTCTTAAAGAAGGGCTATTTCTAGGCTTAAAGGGTATTCTTGCTCCAATAAGAATTTCATAAATCTCATGCTCCAGCGATAATGTCGTCAACATATCATTCTACATAAGAACAGTTTGAATTTTCTGATTCAACAACTCTATTATCAACATATTGACTTCTATCGGAACTGCTTGAGTATCCTGAAGTAATATTGTCAACACATCTGAACAATAAAATATTGAGCAGTAACAGACATTTCCTCAAAGTCCAAAAGCGTCACAAAGTACCCTTCAGTGACAGCGATTTTTTCCATATAGATATATGCATCACTTTCCCCACTCTTACTTAATTCAGATTTGGTTTCGAGAAACTTCTGTTTTCATGTAGATTTAGAAATTAGGCCATCTAGCGACTAACCTACTAACACGAACATTTCAACAACTTCTTTTCTCAATTTTTTATTTGTTATAATAACAATGAAAATATTTCTGTTATCCTAGTATAGGGTCTCAAATCGAATGTTACATTTGCCGCATGACGTCATACGCATGAACGATCGCTTCAAATATTTATACGAGAAAAATGCTAGTTTGTTCATGAGACTAAGTGAAACTAATCTAAAGTTGATTAGACGACTAACCAAAACTAACCAAATCATTTGAAATTGATTTTTAGTTTCTCACGATAGGTTAGTTAAATATCGTTAGTTCGGGGATTGAGAGACGAATCGAATGCAAATGCTATTTTGTTTTTTATAACCACACTTAACGTTATAAATTGCAAAAAAGAACGAAATTAATACGAAGTAATATGCATTCATTTATGTGGTATATTTTGGTAATGAACTCAAACTTATATCAATGATGAGTTTCCTCAGATCTCAAATTTTATAAGCATTGCATTCTGCTTCGGTATTTTCAATGTCTCCCCCGGTTGCATCTTTGTGGAGGACTGTGAATTGTTTGAATTGAATTAAATTGAATGACTAACCAAAATTATATCTCTTGTCAAAAACAACACATCTAAAAGTTTCTGAAATATGACTAGCTCTCTCTCTCTCGTATATCTACTACTGGTATGTAATAAATAGCAGTTTTAATGTGCTTTCTTCTTTATTTTCAGATCCAGCTTTGGATTACGTCGATCATGTAACTCATCATATTACCATAATGGAGAACAACGAACCAACATCGATGACACCGAGGAAATGTGTTCAAAATAAAATTAAAAATACTCAGCGGACATTTAATGGATTCTTTGTTAAAATAAAGTTCAAAATAACTCCAAAAAAGAATTTTACTCATTTTGACATAAGTGAAAAACCTATGTATTATTTATTAATATTCCTAGTATTGATTAGTGTCTTTAGTGTTGTACAATGTAACAGGTCCCCTAGATTCTTGATAGATGGCCAAACTGAAATTGTTCTAAGACTGAAGGAAGGAGAAGAAACGCCAGTAGGTAAGAAAATTAGACATTATCAGCTTTATTAAATTTGTAATTAATTATTTTACAAATATCTGTAGCTACCCACTAATATTATATAGCCGTGAGATATTTATAAAAATATGCTTTCCGAAGGTGAGTCAATAAATTTTCAATCTGAGAATAAACAGGTTTTCTTCAAATTTGATTAAAATTAAAGAGTGTTGACAGTT
Source organism: Pissodes strobi (assembly GCA_016904865.1). NCBI lineage: Eukaryota > Metazoa > Arthropoda > Insecta > Coleoptera > Curculionidae > Pissodes > Pissodes strobi. The sequence goes on from MU191352.1 coordinate 7,981, forward strand.
CTTTTCCTGTAAAGAGACACTTACAGCTATAGAACTTGCTTAAGTGAAATCTCACCCAGCAGACATCGGTTTTATTAAGGATCAAACATAAATAGTGCCTCGGAGACGGAGATGATTTACTCAATCCTATCCAAGCAGTAAGAGTACGTTTCATTTCTGTACGTCGAAGTATGTGTATTATTAGAGAGTTGAGACGAAGTCGAACAGACGTATTTTAAGAGGACCTTGACGTTAAATTTTATGTCGATTTAAATGATAAAGTGTATGTTCGACGACATTTTAACGTTATAACTCGTTTTTTAATCTTGTAACAATCATTTGGATATTCTCGTTCCAATGTCGGTAATTTTGAATTTTCTGTAAAAATTCGCGGTTTAACATCCAAAAACAATTAAATTATTTTCTTACATTCGCAAACTTCAATATAATCTAGCACACCATTGGTATTATTTTAATGTAATTGATTTGTCTACGCTATTGGACTGGAGGCATACAAGTATATGGTTGCCGGTATCTTGAATTTAATGTGCATCTATTAACTTTACAGCCTTTCTTTAGATTGTGACATCACTAGTTGCTTTGTTTTGACAGTTACATCATTCAGAATGTTTTGTGTAGGAGATTTGATCGAGTTTTTCGCGAAATTTTCTAGTTAGGAAGTGAATTCATGTTTACTTAGTTGGTGGTATTTGAATTGACTTCGTCTCGACTCGGGTATTGTAGGTTGATCTCGTGTCATCCTGCAGAAATGAGTTTTTATGAGTCTGGGTGAATAAAACCGATGGTTGCTGAAGCAGGAAGCCCTTTTCGATAGACCTTCAAGCTTCAGGCCTAAAAGGTGTAAAGGCGGTGACGGAGGCGTCAAAATGTTTTTTTAATTTCCTAGGAAATTGATAGCAGCCAGGCTGGATTATAATAATTTTTTACTCCAAGGCATTTTAGTATGGATTAGCCGACACTGAAGGACAGCTGACCATCAGGCTCTTAATTCTACTTTGAAATTTACTCTTAACTCTACCTACTTAACTTTACTCTAATTGTAACTCCAACTTTGATGGGATCCTGAATTTGAACTAGTTCGAGTGATAGTACTAAAGTTCAATTCATATGGACAAATTAGGAGACTATAGGAGAGGATCGGGAGATTCTAGGACGCAGTTCCATTCGAATCGTAACCTGGTGGGTAGCAATGTAATTGTTGATTGGGAAGTGGAGATTAAATGGTCGGGATGACTCTCGTCTGGAATAAGATAAGTGATCCTTTCTACCTTTCAGAAATGTTTGCACAATTCTTCATTACTTCATCTTCTTAAACAGAAAAACCAACATTTAAAAATTTAATTTTAAGTATCTTTACTGTATCTCATAGATTTATCTTACCTTTATCTTATCAGTGATTAATCTTGTACATTTATCTTATTGTACAGTTATCTTACCGGATCTCAAAACGAGATTATATATCTTTAACTGTAAGTCTCGTATCTTGGATTTTGATCTTATCATCAAATTTTGTACATTTATCTTATTGTATCGTATCTCAAAACGAGATTATCTATCTTTAACTTTAAGCTTCGTAACTTTTTTGATCTGCTCAATCTGCTATGTATTATAGAGATTGAATACTCATGTACATACTCGGTATTAATCTTGGAAATTTCCATTTGTACATTTTTGTAAACTGTTATTCCTGAATTATATTTGCTCTAGTTACTACATAACAAGTAGTGATATTATTTGGCTATATTTAAATTTTTCAAGGGTAAGCCTTAAATTTAATATCAATTGAATTTCTCTCAGAGACGTCTGATAGATTTTACAATAATTATCTTCCGATCTTGGCAGATTTTCTAAATACCCTAGGTAACCGAAGTTCTTGTTAAGTATTGCTTATTTTATCTTACCTAAACCGATTGTTAATTGGTAAAACATTTTGATTATAATTACTTTGGGTTAGTTTGGGTTAGTTTGGGTTACTTGTAAAAGTCTCGAACTTGATGTCAACACAAATACCTGCATCATCTATGAAGTCCCACGCATATGACTCCACTTTGCTGTAGAAACTCCGCATCCCACTTTCAGTAAAGGGTCTAAATGTTTTTTTAATGTAGGGGGGGGGGGGCATTATCACATGCTTTATCCATAGTCGGACATAGTAGCTGGCCAATATGTTCTGAAAGGTTAAAATTAATTGGTTCTGCAGTTGCAGAATCAGTCGCAAAGTTGACAAAAATGTTGTCTAGGCAGGTTTTTCCTCTTGTACCTCCAGTAATCATGGCTTTAAAGCCGTACGTTTCTATAAGGCCACAGGGGCCACCTGCTTCTCTTTGATTAGTTCCAAATGACACATTGAAGTCACCTGCCAGCACAACATTCCCGCCTAAGCCGATGCGTTGCAAAACATTTTTCAGCCTCTCCAAGAAGATGCCAAAATCTCCAGTTGGTGACCTGCAAATACCCAATAAGCATATATTAAAAGGTTTTATTGCAATGGAACACAGCTCTATACATTTTTCTTTATTTATATCAGAGAAAATCTCAATTGGGTCAAAGTCAATATTTTTATTTTTAAACGGAACCAGTGAGCACCTGTTAACATAAATACAAATCTTAATAAGTGAAGAAAGCACATCTTAATTTTCTTAAGGCTCAATATGAACATAGATAAGTAAAATCCTTTTGTTAAACTCTAAATATACTTAATTATGCCACCTTTCATAACTTGTAGTAACATCCAGGACCGTAGTACTTCATATGTACCATTTTTAATTCACGAATCAGTTCACTTATTAATATATTAGTCCAGAGTAATTGGATATGATACCTGTCACTTATCACATACAACAAGCCAGTTATAATTTAGGTATAACTTAACGTCTCAATTCTAACATATTGGAGAATACTTAATTACCGAATGTTTTTTTTTGGGCGTGAAAATTATTGCATTGTTCTTTTCTCATAATATTGTATTAGTCTAGAACTTAACGTAACAACGGTTACGATAATAACAAAGATTTTAAAATGGGAAACAAGTCAAGCAATATAATTAAACACCAAGCAAGCCGAAAGACAACTCTCCAGGCTCGGACACACAGTTCCTAACAACTCCTGTCGGACATCCATGGATTTTGTCAATTAATCATCGACTTAACTCGTTACCCTCTCTACAACCTATCGCTTCAATGCCAATACATTGTTGTTCGCGTGTACGCACCTCTGCATATTCCCATTCAATTAGAAATCACACAACAACGTACAATTCAAATTCAACCAACTATCGTATCATACACTCGGGATATTCAGTTGTACGCAATTAAATAATTAAAATTTCGGGAGTACGGATCTTGCCTGCGGCAATCCGTACCATTTCATATTTCGTTCTTAACCAGATGACTTCCATAAGAAGGTACCATTCAGAAATCATCGTGCGCATTGACTGTAATTCACTAGATGTCCTTAACTTTACTACAAGAATGAAACAAGTGCTAGTGACCTATTTAACAGCTGTGATATTCGAAAAAGATTTGAACTTCGATCGATTATTGTCTGTCTAGACTTTTTAATTGTTTTAAATTTAATTTCTAAATTTAAGGGTTTATTTGGGACCAGAGTTAGTGTGTCCAGGATAGCATTAAAAGTGACCAAAATTTATAGAACCCAATTTTTTCTGATATAATTTCCTTTACCATTTCCATGTAATTGCGCTTACCTGGAAGAATTTGGTTAACTGGTTTCCCCCCCCCCCCCCCCGCCAGCCCTCTTAGCCTAGCCCGAGTATTCATATTTGCTGATTGTTGATTTATTGAGTTTCGCAGGCGAACCCTTTAAAAGAATAATTTTTAAAATCCGAATCAAATATCTTGGGACAGGAAAATTCCATATCAATAAAATTGTGACCCCCCGTGAACCTTCCAGAGTTCTCAATTTGTCAATGGTAATATTAGTCAATCCCCACATCGTACACCGTTATATAAGGTTCCGCGTTAGGATCTTCTTTTATTCCTCATTAACATAATACCAAGATGGCGTCCGATGATGTTGTTATTGTTAGTCCTCCTGCTAAATTGTGTCATTTCTGCCATAAAACTGTTAAAAAAAGTGTTGAATGTGTATCCTGTGGAGTTATTTATCATTCTTTTTGTGCAGTTAGGTGTCCAGGTTTTGTTATAGTTGATGTAAACAAGGTAAAATGTGCTAATTGTGCCGACACGGATGACCCGCAAAAACAGTTAATGAAAAGCTCTCATTTTGTTTAAAAAACAATGCAGTTATGGGTACCCTAGTCATGGAGCTCTATGAGATAAATGACCTTCTACGTGAGAAAATTGATAATTTGGAATCTCAAGTAGAAAAATTTAAATTAAAACAACAAAACATTTGTGAGGTTATGAGTTCAGGAGCCGGTACTTCCACATCCTGCAAACAGTCGCTCCTTCCTCCGGTGTCGCATGCACATATGAGTTCTTACAGACCAGACACTATTGGGACCCCCAGTGTAATGAAAAATTTGAAAATTCCAAAGTCAAGAAATCATGATGAGCAGAAAACTCAAAAAGCTCTTTCAGTTTCCTTAACAAACCATGATGGGCAGATAGCCCAAAAAGCTTCTCTCTTGGCATCGCTCCCCAACAGGGATGCAGGAATCCCAAGCAATAATGCTAATTTCAATAGATCTCCAGCCGAAGTTAAGACGATGCCAGAAACCCAAGGCCGCATTACTAGTAAAGATGTTGAAAATGCAGTCTCCAATGCCTTTCATTCTTTAAACCCTGATAAACATCCAGTCAACAATGCATATGGAGTTTCAACCAGCAGTGACCTGTTTTTCATCAAGGGCTCTGGAGAGGTACATGGAAAAACTGGAACCAAGCCAAATTTTACTGGTGTACCCTCCAAAGAATGGTTTTATATTGGCCGAGTAGCATCGAATGTTTCAGATAAGGAAATACAGCAGTATATAGCCGAAAAATTGAACAATCATGATAAAAATATCTGCACTGTTAGACAATTAAAGTGTAATAATCATATGTCTTCCTTTAAAGTTGGAATTGAGAATCGGTATGCTGATATCTTGAGGGATACTGAATTTTGGCCAATAAATGTTGTTGTTAGGCATTTTACTTTTAAGCCTCATAATTTTTCTGGTAAACATTCCAATGTAAACAATCGGCAGGTATGACATTTTGCTTTTTACGGAAACATGGCTTAATGAATCAGTAAAGGATAGTGAATTGGAGCTGCAGAACTATGTGATTTATAGATGTGATAGGAGCATGAAGAATAGTTAGTATAAAAGAGGGGGAGGTGTTATGATTGCGGTCAGCAGTCGCTTTCCCTCAAGATTTTTGGATCTGGATCTTGCTGGTTTGGAGCAGTTGTTCGTGTCGGTGAAGGTTGGTGCAGGAGTGATTGTTTTTGGCTGCACATATATGCCGCCTCAATCTTCTTTGGAGAAATACCGACAATATTGCCTTTGTGTTGACATGATTCTGAAGCAATACAAGCCTGACAAGGTAATATTAGCTGGGGATTTTAATTTGCCCAAAGTTACTTTTAGGTCGGAGGTTCATGGTAAAGCTCAATAAAGTTGTGTCTGATGCAGTTGCTGTTACTTCTGGAGTTCCCCAGGGTGGCCATTGACGTCCGCGCGCACGTGCGTCGCCCGTGGCGGCGCATTGGCCTTCGGAACCGCTCCAGTGAGCGGCCAAGGCGTACTATGTGTCACGTGCGGCTCGGGGTGATCCAGTAGGGGGCCGCGTAGACTCGGCTCGGCCGAGTGACGCTCTAGCTGCCCTATGTGGAGCCCCGCCTCGATTTGAGCTTCCCCATTATATTTATTAAGTGTGAATTTAGGAACAGATTCCCTGTAATACCCAAAGGCCGCTTCCGGGTCTAATATAAATTCCTCAGGGTCCCCAATATACTCGCTAGAAGTCAGCGGGGGACTCTGGGTTAACGCTCTCTGTTCCTCTGACCTGTCTCTGTTCAGTTCTAGCACCAAGAGCTCATCCACACTCGGGGGCTTTTGGTGCGCGGTTGCCGTCGACTGAGGGGTTCGGAAAGTCATTTTTTATATTACAATTACTTATGTCTATGTTTTTTCACGGGATGCCAAGTCGTTATCGAGTCGACTACTCGCTATTTCAAAGAGTTCTCAGACAACGTCCAACCCGTAAACTGATCACACTGTCAGTCCGGGGGGAACGAAGGTGGGCCCACCAAAGCCTTCCCCGCTATCCAAGGGAAATTGTAGATAGTAGCCACCACAGAACGTCTGTCAGCAGAAGGCTGAATTAAATACAACACAAGGTTAGTGGGCAATAAATTTGTCTTGGGCAAGAAATTTAGAACACCCTATAGACGTATAGGAGTTCCACTTGATTCTAAGAGTCACCCTGTATATGGGGACTACAAAATTAACTCAAAAGTTTAAATTAAAGTAAAAACAAAACTTCGGCTTACTTTCTCCCTTAGGAGGCCGAAACGTTATTAATCAAATGCTTTGAAGAACAACGGTAGTGGGGAAAGATTCCCAGGGGGGTCTACTGGCAGGGGATGCTTTTAAATTTATTTTATTTTTGACTAACTTTTGAGTTATTCGTCTTTTTGTATGTCAATGTACAAAATTTCAATTTTGACTTGAATCCTTATAGCAAGTCCTTACAAAGTGCCAGAAGGGCCTAGCAGGGGGGAGGATTGTCAAAAGGTAGTCGTCAGTAGTTGTCACACAAAATATCTACGACCCTAACCTAATCCTATCTCCTAATCTTGGCTAAGCCTTATACAAAAATCAGTAATTCGAATGATTACCAATTTGAACAACTGGGACACCCTGTATAGTTGAAATAAAATCCTGATAAATCCCTATGTCAAGTGATAGCTTAAAATGTGCCCCAATTCACTGGATAAGCCTTATACATGTACTAGCAGAGTTTAACTCTTAATCTAGTATTTTTGGTATAACAGGTTTTATTTGATTTTTTCTCTAATGAACAATTATTAACTAAGAACTTAAGATATTTTAATTAATATCTAACACGTATTAATGTCTTTAGTTTTTTGGGACTTCTCGCTCCGCAAGCGAGATTTTCAAAACGCGTTTGGAGTCTTAATATTTCTAAGAAGCCGGATCCGTACGAATTTTAACAAGGATCGCACAAAAATCGTCTTTTGAGGGCGTTGGACGCTATTCGCGAGTTTTTGGTATCGATTACCTTAAGAGGGGTCGTACGGAAGTTGCTCGAGGAGGGCTTTTAAAAAATCGTGGTTTCTTGGGGATTTTTGGGGGGTGTTTGCTATGTATTATATGCCAATCCCTGGCAACTTGTCAGATGCTGCTCGACAGTTTTCTGACAGAGGTTTTGTGTAATTCAGGGGCGTCAGGGGGGACTTTTTGGGGATTTAATATGTGATTTGTGTATTTAGACCAAACTACTCCCCGGACACGACTCTCAGTTCAGAGACCGTGCTGGTTTTGTATGGTATATGAACTAGTGATAAATAGCCTTTGATTCTTCTTTTGAAATAGCTCCAGTCGCAACAGTATAACTTCGCTATCTCCCGAACGAACTTGGCTAACTTATCACTCTTTGAACGCGCCCGAATTTTTTAGGTGAAGCCTTATTTTCTTTTTTCGGCTCCTATGCCTTTTCGCTTTTCACCCGTAGGCCGAGTAGGTAAAGTATGGGGGAGTCAGGGGGCTCTCCAGTTCTCGAAACCGAACTGGCCGTCGACGCGCTTTACTCTCGCCCAATGTTTAACTACGACTAGTACTGAGGACCAGAGAGGCACATACGTGAATGGGGGAACCCAAACCAGTAGGCTGACTCAAGGTGCTCGCAACTAACCTTTTTCGCGGGGTGTTGCTGTAGGGTGCGCACTACAGTTGAAGGTCTCGATGAATTGTTGGTACTCGGCCGCTTGACAAGGCCTCTTCAAGTACTTAACTTCCGTCTTCAAAAAATTTTTTCTCCGAAATTTCTTCTAAGTCCTGAAGTTCGAAAAACTTGGAAAAACTCAATAAATTGGGTAGAAGGCTGATTCGGTACCAGTTGAGAGTGCTGGTCCTACAATGCCTTTTCCTTTGCTTCAGGGCCCTTTTCGCTCGTCCGTGAGCTTTCTACAGCCCTATCTTTTTCGAGATGTCGAAAAATCGGCTAAGTTTCTAGTGGCCAAAAATGCCGAAAAATCTCATAAATTCCTTAGAGATATGGGGCTAGGGGCTAAATGGATGAGTTGCTCGTCCCTTTAGAATTCTTGAAGATCCACGTTGACGCTGGCCTAAGGTGGTCTCTCACTTCTTTCCTTCTCGGGAGCTGAACGGCAACTAAACTTAAAACTTAATATTAATTCTAGCGACGCGCTTGCCGCTTACGGGTGGAAATTTCCACCCGATCGAGTCGGTTGGGATGTCGACGACGGTTGGCCAAACGGCTGATTCTAGAATTATGGAACGTTAACTGCCACATTCCATATTGTGCATTCGTACGCGGCATGCAATTTTATACAGTGGCGTGCTTAATTAAATGCGATTAAGTAAAGGACGTTTTTACAACACCATCTATCCACTCTATTTTTCAACTTATACATAAATGACTTGAAGGAAGTTTTTACTGTATGCAGATGATTTTAAATTATTTCACTGTATAAAAAATGTATTTGATTGTATAGATATGCAGGAAGACCTGGATAGATTTGGGAGATGGTGCGTGAATAATAGACTGAATTTAAATATGTCAAAGTGTAGTCTGATGTCATTTTACGGAGTGCATAAGCCTATATTTTTTCATTATTCAGTCAATGGAGTGTTTTTGAGTGGGGTAGAATCTGTGGAAGATTTGGGTGTTATTTTGGATCCAAAGTTAACTTTTAATCTCCATATTAAGCTGCTAACCAACAAAGCTTTCAAAATTCTAGGGTTTATTACAAGGTCTCTAAGTGAATTCAATAATATATTTTGCTTTAAGATACTTTATTGTTCCTTGGTCCGCTCCCTTTTGGAGTATGCAAGCCCTGTTTACAATCCTCAATACAAAAAATATATTGATATATTGGAGAAAATACGGCGTAAATTTCTAAGAATAATAAACTATAAATTAAAAATACCAGTAGATCACTTTAATGCTGATATTTTGCAGACTTTACTTGGTATTGATTCATTGCAGGCCCGACGGACCCTTTTGGATGTAAGATTTCTTTTTAAGCTCCTTAATGGAGATATAGACTGTCCTTCCTTGCTACAAAGAGTCTCACTCTTAGTCCCTCAACGAATTGTTCGTCATAACGATTTATTTTTCATTGATCATCATAGAACAAATTATGGTCAATCAACATCATTAACACGAATGGTGAGGCAGAAGAACAGGTTGGATTTGGATCCATTCAATCTATCCTTGACTCAGTTTAATAGTGCTGCAAAATTGAAAATTAATGATATATGGTGGTGTTTTAGTATCTCTAGGAGTGTGATGGTGTAGTGGTTGTCTCGGGGGTTATCTTGCAAGTTATCTTGGCTCTACACTATTTTAATGCATTTTTGTGTTATTATTTATGTATGCCTATTGTATATTAGTATATTTTTAATATTTGTTCTAATTGTAAAACTGATCACTTTATTTTACAACAATATTTATATTTTAACCTACACTGTAAATGGCATTGTCGTATATTTTAAATAAATATATAAATAAACAAATATGTCAGAATTCTGAAATTGTTAGTGCATTACTCGGTGGAACTTTAGATCGTCATCATCGCACACCGCTATATTAGGTTCGACGTCTTAACTCACCAAAATACCATTAAAAAATGCGACAATAATGTAGCTCGTATTGAATTTCGCTAAGGTCTCGCAAAACAAGCACCGTACACCATCAGAAGTTCGGATGCTATAAAAATTGCAATACTCTATCAGAAAGTTCAATATCAGCATTAAATATGTTAAATTGATTTTTTATTTTGAATTAAATTTATATTTCCCTAATGTTGCTTATTAATTATTTCCTCACACAGACTTGCAATCCAGCATCGGACATCGTCAGGCTCGGACGCTGTAGATTAACACGCTTTTTTTGACAGATTATCAATAATCAACATTCCCCTTTAATTAATTTAAATTATATGGAGCCTTCTCCTGTATCCAACCAACGTCACGCATCTCCTCTTGCCTTTTACTTGACTTACGTTATCTTCACCCTTATTGCGTGGCAATATAGGAACCTAATTCCCTTATCAAACCTCAAGAATTTTAAGTGGTTCTAGCGAGCGCACTGTAAGCCCATGATTTTGCTTGTTTAAGCCACGTTAAAATTTACCATTGGAATATTATTATATTATATGCATATTATAATGTATGTATAATATTAAATCTATTTTATTGAAAATTATTTGTCTTGCTGGGTTTTCCTTTTTTTTAAGGAATCATTTGACCCTGGTCTGACATTTTTCAAAATCCAAGTTTTTACCTCTTCTCCTATGCTGCACCGTTTCCCATTTTTCAAGATCGCTTACTTCTGTGTAGTTTTTAGAATTATTGTTGGCATTTAACACAGAAGAAAATGTTTTTGCAGTACTTTCTCGTGTAGCTTGGATGATGTTTTCATTCAGCGGCGAATTGCTGACACTAGGACATTTTCTGATTGGCAGAGCCATTGGTATCAAGCAGTAGATAAAAACCTCCTAAATATCCACCTTCTAAGCAATTATCAAATGGTATCCAATAGAGTCGTCCAAATAAACAGTCTCATTCCTAAAAGGAAATGGGACTATATCAGAGGTGAACAAAACCCAGCTGACGCCGTATCTAGAGGGATGGAACCCTCAAAGTTAGCAATCCATACATTGTGGTGGCAAGGCCCAGAATGGCGTAAGATAAAAGAAGCCAAAAACCGTGGCCACCAAAAATATCATCATTAACACTCCTCCAGAGGAAACAAAAATTACTTGCCACGCTATAATAATAAAAAATCCAGAAGAAGATGAAACAGTAGCCAGGTTCTCAACATTAAACAAGCTCATACGAACGATGTCACTTTGCAAACGATTTATCAGTATTTGCAAAAATAAAGAAAAGAATACAAACAAGCTGTCAGTACCAGAACTCCAAGCCACACTAGAATAGATCGTGAGAAATATACAACGGAGATACTTCTCCGAAGAAATTAAGGCGCTGCAAAAACAAAACGGTATCAAGAAAACAAGCAAAATCTTGAGTCTCAACCCGTTCCTGGATAACAAAGGCACACTACGAGTTGGAGAACGACTCGAGAAATCACAATTGCCATACGGAAGAAAACACCCCATGATACTGCCATACAACTGTCACTTGACCAAGCTAGTCATAACCGACGCACACGACAGCATTGGCACAGACACGAAAACAATTCTGGATCGTCAATGCAAAGCGAGCTGTCAAATCATCAATAGGAAAATGTGTCAAATGTATCCGCTACAAAGCAGAAACTACAGAACAATTAATGGGAAACCTTCCCTCTGCCAGAATAACCCCCTCTCACCCATTTGTAGCTTCCGGTGTGGATTTTAAGACCACTAAAGGGAGAGGTTATAAGGCATACAAAGGATACATAGCAATATTTGTATGTCTTGCCACCACAGCAATTCACATAGAAGTGGTCAGCGACATGTCAGCAGATACATTTTTGGCAGCCTTTCGACGATTCATTGCAAGACGAGGACAATGTGCATATATCTACAGTGACAATGGCACAAATTTCGTGGCGGCCAGTAAGATTCTTCATAAGGAAGTACAAGATATGATCAAGACCTCCAGCATAGAAGACAAATTAGTAAACATAGAAACACAGTGGCATTTCATACCCCCCGCATCGCCTCACTTTGGAGGCCTATGGGAAGCTAGAGTCAAATCTATTAAGTATCATACGAAGAGGGTGATCGGCGAGACCTGCCTAACATATGATGAAATGACAACGCTTATGCACCAAATAGAAACTTGTCTAAATTCTCGGCCACTATGTACTCTAAGTAACGATCCAAGAAATCCAGTGCTGACACCAGGACATTTTCTGATTGGCAGACCCATGGTAGAGTTTCCAGATCCTATAAATACAACAATTAATTCCCATTTTAATGAAAGATGGAAATTGGTGCAGAAAATCAAAGTAGATCTATGGAAAAGATGGTCATCAGACTTCTTAAACCAACTACAGCAGAGGTACAAATGGACAACGTTAAACAAAACACCTGGGGTCGGAGAAGTAGTACTAGTGAAAGATGAAGACATCAACCCCAGCAAATGGCCTCTGGCAAGAATAATTGACGTGCATCCATTTGAAGACAAAGTAGTACGGGTAGTATTTATCCAGAAGCCAGGAGGAAATGTGATTAAACGTCCTATACACAAGCTAATACACATATCCACGCAGCCAGAACCGACCAGAGAACATACAAGAAACAGAGGTACCAACCTATGGAGAACTGTAACCATAGCAATCATTTTCCTACGGCACAAAAATATACGGTACATTACCCACCTCCAGGGTTGTATATAGAAGAGGTTGGTCATGCCAAAATAGACAGAGGAATGTTTAGACTAGAAGTAAAGTTTGATAAATATAAACGATTCAATACGCCAGTTAAATTCCCTTAGTGAGAATGCCAAGGAATTAGCTGCAAACACACAATGTTCTTCGCTAATTCAACAGCTACGAGAAAAGCAAAGTCAAATAGAATGGATGGACAAAGGAATGGAAGACATAAGCTTCAAGTCTACCTGGATATAGAGAAGTTGGAACAGAATCAAAAAGAGCTAATTAAGACATCCAGCCATCAAACAAAGTTTATGCTCCACGCGCTAACTAAGTTCAACAACACACAAACAAGAATCAACAACCAACTCAGACGATTCCAGGAAAAGATAAGCGAGACAACCGAGGCAATAAGAGAAATGAGCCATTGTTATCAAGCAGCAGATAAAAACCTCCTAAATATCCACCTTCTAAGCAGTTATCAAATGGTATCCAATTATATTGATAACATAATGGAATATCATCAGCGATTGCTAGATGTGCACTATCACCGAAGCCACCTGTTCGAGCTGATATCACCAGTCGAGATTGAGCAAGCAATTGCCGAGGTATCCAGAAAGTTATCGTCAAACTTACAAATTGTGACATTTCCACTCATAACGATGAGAATCCATCACACCAAAACAGATATACATGTGTTTGGGTACTTCCTTATAACAGAAGTTGACAACTTTCTAATCATAAAAGCAACACCCATTCGAAAGCGAAACTATATCAGTACGTAAAACTATGTTTAAACCTACCAGGATCAACCTAACTACGTTACTTCGCTCTGCTAAAATCCATTTAAGCTCAGATAAAGAACCAGTAATCACTGCTTCTGGAAGCCTGGACACCTTCATGGAGGAAGAAGTAGAAATTGACCATGAACTGACCGAGACCAAATCGAGTTCACTCAATAATACAGTAATTAGCAGTACCACGATTTCTGCAGTAGTAGTATTAGCTGCAGTTATCAGTGGACTATGGTATTATAAACGACAAAAATATCACCACAAGCCACTTACTCGAAATAGAGAAGAGGTTGATCGGGGTATAGAATTAGACACCTTCCACATCTACAACGATCCAGCCAACTGCCACCAAGATCAGTAACAACCCCTATTTTACCCATCAGCAGCATCCTCGAATCTACACGAGCTTGCTGGGTCAAGCTACATCATCAATGTAGAAATCTGCTGGAACAAACTAATTAGCGCTATAAAAATCGAAAGTTGCGCCGCATTACGGTAGTCGTCTCCAACATGGCAAGGAAGAAGTGGAACAAGCGTCAGCAACACCAGCGGCGAATCCTGAAACAGCAAATGCAAATACTGTTTTGCCGTTCCGATGGAATCACATTCCAAACACATATCCGTTAGGAGTACCAATCACATCAACCATGCCCGAGAAGGAATTTGAGTTCGAGCAAAAGCCGCCCAGCAGCGGTCCGAATGTAGAGAAAAAAAACCACACCTTCAGTTAAGGGACAAGGCGACGGTTTCCTGATACGATTAGAGCAGAAGTATATAGAATTGTTTGGAGAAGACTAGCTACTGGGAACCATCACAGTTCCGGTCGCCAGAATGTCTAATCTCCATTAGCAGTTTCTTGCCGCCCTGTGTAATTATTCTGCAACGAAAATAAAGTTTATCATTTCAAACAAGCATGACGTATTAAGTCTGCTGAGACCGCATTCTAGCTGTGCGTCGACCCAGAAAAATGCACTGCAGCAAATTACACAACAAGCAGGTCACCGGGTTAACAATTAAATAATAACATAATATCATCATTGTTATATACATGTACATATGTTTATAGTATTTAGATTAGGAATTTTTTTGTATAAATACGAATCAAATTGTTAAATAAGATCAGTACAAACCTAAAGCTGTTTGACTCAACTACTCCCTTTGAAACCCTTCAAAGGCTACTTACTCTACATGTCTTGAAAATGACTTACTATACAGGCTACAGTAAATTAATCTATCAAGGGCTGACTAGACAGTGATGATCAGTGTTTTTGTGGTTATTGGAAGGTTCAGGGATTTCTTCTTTGCATTTAATTCTGGCTACTGCTACATTTTTGTTTTAGCCTACGCGATTCGTGCCCAAATCTGTTGTTACCGTTTTGGTTATGCCGCCGCCGTTACCAGATAACGAAGAAGACTCGCCCAACTTCACACAGGTATTGGAATGTGGACTTTGAACCTTTTTTTGTTCAATGTTTTTTCGATTTTTATTATGATTTTCCAGGTTTTACTCAAGAGAATGTACCTTTTCTCGCAGTAATTCGCAATTCTCCTGAAGCAGCTCATATTTCTTCTCCATTTGATTTAAGATTTTCCTTAACAGAAGGTTTTCGTTCTGATCATCTGAATTGGGGTTATCTTCCTGTTCAGGTTCATGTTGGCAATTTCCCGGCTTTTTTTCGTTCCAGCTTGTATTAGGCAGGCTGGATGGAAGCCTTCCCTGCACTTCTTACACGTAACACTAGCTACTACTTTTCTTGCAATGAAACATAATGTATCACCATTTTTATTCCCGCTAACGGGTGCGTTTTGTTTACTTGCCGCCATCTTGATATCGACAACTCTTTCAAGCATTCATCCTTTCACACATAAAACTAAATAGATAATGTACTAACAAAACTTCTTGATTATTTAAATCCCTAGATAATTCCTTTCTTCACTGAATTTAATTGAACTTTCTTGTATTTAAACTAACTGATTTCGTTCACACCAAATACCTTGTACTTTACGTCTTCTTCAATTCTCTCAATTTAACTTTGCTAGGGATATAAGACTTCGAACATTTGATTCGAATCTTGAGTACAGGAACAGATTTGTCTACCACAAATTTCCATCCGCCATTTTATCTTCTTCTATCGTCAACTACGATTTATATTGTCTCTAGAAAATGCGTTAAAATGCCCTAACACTCCTGAAGAAAGGTAACATCGAGGATAACATAGAGTACAGCAGATATTTTCCAAATATCTGTGCAAACAAACTGAGAAAATGACTCAAAAAAATCTTGGCGCCAACAGAGAGAGCTACAACGATTTCTTTTCAGCGATTGTTGCATATAGCGGAATCTATTATACCGGCAATGCAGGTTCGGACTAAGGGGTAACTGATATACACACACATGCACAAATTTACTCTTTACCTGGGGTAAAATAAATTTATTCGTAGGTTAATTATGGCCTAATCATACTACGAGCATACAGGGTGTCATCACCAAACTATAGGTTCAAAAACGATAAGTTTATACACGTGTTGGGGTGTTTCCCCAACAAAACCGTAAGTATGCACACACGGATAAAACTGACGGAGGGCCTATCTTCACGGAGGCAGGTCGTACCAACGACGCAGAACGTTTATTTTACGGATTAATTAGAAGCTTGATATTTAACGACATTTAATAAAATTGCAATTATCTCCTCAATCAAGCGAAAATAAAAAAATATATATCAAAGAGGCTTGCTAAATAGGTATTTAACTAACTACATTCATTCCTTAACTGTACAATGAACAAATAAAATAGTCAATGGCGTACACATTTTTTATGAAAATTATTGCGCTTGTATGCACGTCCCTGCTGAACCTTTCCACACCTTTTTGTTTGTAAAATATGTGCTTTTTCAAGTACTGTTCACAACCCAAATTTCACTAGAATTACTAGAGCCGTTTCGGAAATATTATGAAGAAACTAAAAAGAAAATATAACTTCTATACTATATCTTTGATACAAATCATTTGCGGGCTTATGTTGGTAGAAACTATTGTCTTATTTTTGCTTAAAGGATCACCTTGCGAGCTATGGCGATGTTTTTTGAAGCAACCTGTATAGTATATGACAAAATTACACTACCATACGCATAATACACGGTTTTAAAATCTAAATCTGATAGATTTTCCTTTAATAAACAGCTTGCAAAATGCTTACCATTATAGGACATCATGCCTTCGTTAATGCGTTGATACTGATTCGCCCATTTAAGCCACATTATTTTGTGAGATTATGATTTATTATAGTATTACTTTCCATAAAAATTCATTTGCCAATAAAATTACTCAGATTATAATCATTTTATGTTTGCATTTATTCCATCATGAATTAATAATCGTGGACAATTAATATGTTATCCTCATATCTTCAAACAATTTAAGTACGCAGTAATTAGTTTACCCATTTAACGGTGTTTGGAAATGACCGTATAATTTGCAGCAAAAATTCTTTAAATCCACTAAATATACAACAGGAATAGCGCTAAAACGGTTCAGTAGGCATTACCGTTTTTGCCCCAGAAAAGTTTAGGATACCGCAACTTAACAAACTTATAATATGGGTTAGTTTTATGTTCATAAAAAAACCTGTATTTCTCTACCGCACGGTACAATGAAAGCGAAACCGAGATTTTTGTTGTTTAAATGGTAATTATGCTATATAAGTGTGAGCAATAAAATTATATTGAAAATGACTTGATTTTTTATAATTATTGTAAATTTAAAAAATATATATATAATATAGGTTCGAAGTCTTTGAACATACTCCAGAATTTTAACATATATATTAATAATAAAAATATCTAGTTAAGTCCATTTATATGAAAAATTAATTAAGAGATAAGTTCCTGAAGGATTAAATTTAAAGGCTAAAATTGTATTGTTATTTTATGTATTTTTTTTTTTTTCGCGAGAGGAAGTTATCGCTTCATTAGTATCAAAGTTAAGGTAATTGCAAACAGAGAAAAGCTGGAATAATGTGATTCCTGGTCTTTACATTGCAAATATCGTGTAACTTTACTTTGGGACGGCTTTTCAGGACATATAGAAGTCCAAGTCCAATACCAATACCGGTAAATATCGTCATTTATTACCTTTTCATTGATTTTCAGGTACTCTTCTGTACAAACTCAGAGGATACGATGCAGATGGAGACGAACTCAGATTTGGAATCAAACCTACTCTTGACAGTGATGTCATTGTTGTCAAAAATACATCGAACACAGAAGCCAATATCTTCTTAAATAAGTTGCTTGATAGGGAGGTTAGTAGAAAAGTGAATTTAAAAATCTAGAAAATTACAAATGGGTAATGGTAAATGTTAGGTAATTATTAACTTCAGTGAAGATCCGTAGCTAAATATGCAAGCAAAGATTTTATTAAGTATGTCCCCGTTTATAGACGATACAATCCTCTTGCTCTACTAGACATCCATGATTTTAAAATTACGTCTAATTTTCTTTAATTAACATCGTCTAAATATGACACGAAACAATATGTTAAACACTGGACTCGATAATGATAATAAATAAATAAATTACGAAGCGGTAATAAAATTAGTTTAATTATAAAACAATGAATAGTTGCGGCGGTAGGATCCTTGTGAAACATCTACTAGGGATAATTAGTACACTGCTTTTAGATGTTTCAAAATAATTTAATGAGATATTTTTCTCTACATATGTTTCGGCTTGATGAGGCCCTTATCAAGAGTAGTTGTATACTAAAATCTAAAATTGTTATGCCCTACTAAACCGCCTGACGGTATATTGCATTTCTAGGTACTCCAAAAGGTTCAGCCTTTTGCTTTTTGTTTCGGTGTGTATAAGTTTGACATTATTCGTATCTATAAAATGGTTATTTTCTATACAATGTTTTGCTAAGCCAGAGTTTTTAATATTATGTAAAATCGATTTTTTGTGTTCTTTAATCCTAATATTTAAGTTTCGACCAGTTTGTCCTACGTATACAACTTCACAGTTCACACAATTTATTTTGTAAACACCAGATTTAAATTGTTTGTCAATTTTGTCTTTAGATATTGTATATTAGTCTTCTCCCTAGATTATTCTTATTAACCTGAATTGTTTTACATCCAAATTTATTTAATTTTTTTGAAACTTTATCTGTAATTTTTGGAATATAATTGATAAATTTAAACGGCTCCTTGCTAATTCTAATGTGGGGTTATAAAATTGTTTAGTTAAAATGTTCTTCTGTTTTTTCTTTATTAATTTGTCAATCAAAGCAATCTTTTTGATTGTAGTTTTTTTTTATTGTATTAGTTAGCTTTTTGGCATTCTTTGGGTTAGTTTGTGTTGGTTGCGCCCCACAGCGAGCGGAGGGCATTGTATGAAGTGAAAATGTAAATATACAAATGTGAACATTAAATAAGGCATGCTACGCCATAAACCATACAGTCGGGATCATGGTTCCCTGTAGCGGCGAGACGCTAGTAGTTTTCTATCACTTCTCGTCGGTGGATCTACTTGGGTTTAATCAAGCTCGTCGATACTCTCGCCAGTGTGCCTAGGACTCATCTACACGTAACCTAGCTGATATGGTTGCCTATTTAAACGTGTATCAGGTTAATTAATTAACTAATAGCAGAAATATGTTTGGATATCCTTTTCGGTTGTAATTTTAATGTGGTGCTTCTTCAAGAGTTGTTATCATAATGCGTATTACTTGGAAAGCCTGATTAAATGTGGTGATTTGGTGAAACTTAGTTATGAGTTTTACTACGATTTTATTAACACTAACTGAGATGAACGTTGTGAAAGTGGAGAGGAGAGGAGAGGAGAGGAGAGGAGAGGAGAGGAGAGGAGAGGAGAGGAGAGGAGA
>MU191353.1:1869-36255 GCA_016904865.1 Pissodes strobi
GTATGTATGTATGTATGTGTGTGTATGTGATGAAATCGATTACAGGTCGCAATTTTGAAGCTAGCGACTTGAAATTTGGCATAGAGGTAGAGGTCCACGAACCCTCGGAACCTATTGATTTTGGTTATGATCGGTTAATATACAGGGTGTGAAAACAGGACAAGTTACCGTTTTTTGGCGTTTTTAGGCATTTTTGTCCCTGTAAACAAGGACCAACTTTACTTTTTTTTATGTCAAATGAAAGTATTCGGTAAGACACGTATTTTTGTTCCTTTGCTCTTTTGCTCTAATTCTTATACAGGGTGTGAAAACAGGACAAGCTACCGTTTTTTGGCATTTACAGGTCGCAATTTTGAAGATAGCGACTTGAAACTTGGCACAGAGGTAGAGGTCCACAAACACTTGGAACCTATTGATTTTGGTAACGATCAGTTAATATACAGGGTGTGAAAACAGGACAAGTCACCGTTTTTTGCCAATTTTGTCCGTGTAAAAAAGGATAATATTCTTTTTTTTATGTCAAATGAAAGTATTCAGTAAGACACGTATTTTTGTTCTTTTGCTCTTTTGCTCTAATTGTTATACAGGGTGTGAAAACAGGAAGAGTTAGCGTTTTTGTCATTTACAGGTCGCAATTTTGAAGATAGCGACTTGACATTTGGCATAGAGGTAGAGGTGCACAAACCCTCGAAGCGTATTTATTTTGGTTAAGATCGATTAATATACAGGGTGTGAAAACAGGACAAGTTACGGCTTTTTGGCATTTACAGGTCGCAATTTTGAAGATAGCGACTTGAAATTTGGCATAGAGGTAGAGGTCCATAAGCCCTCGAAGCCTATTGATTTTGGCTACGATCGGTTAATATACAGGGTGTGAAAATAGGAAAAGTTACAGTTTTTTGGCATTTACAATTCGCAATTTTGAAGATAGCGACTTGAAATTTGGCATAGAGGTAGAGGCCCACAAGCCGTCGAAGCCTATTGATTTTGGTTACGATCGGTAAATATACAGGGGATGAAAACAGGACAAGTTACCGTTTTTTGGCATTTACAGGTCGCAATTTTGAAGATAGCGACTTGAAATTTGGCATAGAGGTAGAGGTACACAAACCCTCGAAGCCTATTGATTTTGGTTACGATCTATTAATATACAGGGTGTGAAAACAGGACAAGTTAGCGTTTTTTGGCATTTTTGGTCCGTATAAACAAGGACTTACTTTTCTTTTTATCGATGACAATTTATAAGTAGAGGTGAAAGTATGTTAGCATTTTTTTTGACAGCATGGTTACCATAGCAACCAATTAATAATATGTATATCACTGATAAAATATGTAGTATGGTACTTAGGATTGTTTATGAAGCTTAATTTGATACTTAAAAATTAGTTGCTATGGTAACCAAAAAAAGTAAAAAAATCGTCATAATTCGTCAATCGTACGACTTAGAGATTTGATATTTGGTATTTAGGTAAAGATACAAAAAAAAATAACGATTGACGTTGACAAGTCGGTTACCATGGCCACCAATTAGAAATTTAACACGGTAAAATTAGACTAGCGATTGGTAACTCTAATTATAAGGGCTTTCTAATTATAGGCCACGGTACGGATAGGAGCGTGGCAATAATGTGTGACCAAAGGTCACACAAACGAGGCCCGAAGGGCCTCGCGCGTGCCGCAGGCACGAGTGGCCACGCCACTTGTTATTATTACGACATTCACGCTAAACCTGAACCTAAGCCATGAATTTTACAGTATAATCATAATTTCGGATTATGTTGTCTGTATTGTTTTACGTCAGTGGCATTTAGCTGCAGCGGATAATCTCATACATTTAATAATATTATTTGAATCTTGTAACTTGTACTTTCCTATAACGTAGCTGATGATGGATTTAAAGGTTTAGTTCATCCTAGCCTGAGCAGATTTTCATTTACTTTAGATCGACAAAGGATATGAAATTTATTAAAATCATGAAAGTGATTTCATTAAATTTAATTAAAATTATTGCTCAGTGAACTGTTGCTATTGCAACGTATTTTTTGCTCGATGTTCCTTAAATGAAACCAAAAGGATAATTAATTTTTGAAACGTTCTTTTGCCGAATATGTTTCGAACAACCTGCATAAAGGATTGTTTCATATGCAGTTTTTAATAAAGCTAGATTTGGCTTGATTAATACCTATAAATCATATAAAATTGCAACTAAACAAATAATATCGAGCGAAATACATAGCAAAGCAAATAAATGAAAAAATCCGCTTTATTAACAAATAAAAATTTTGCTCTGAAATAGAGCGTGTGATTATATATTAAATGCAAATGTTCCAGCCTAGCAAGCACATATTTTTTCGGCAACTAATGGATCATTAGTAAAAGCATAACTCAGCAACAGTAATAATTCCGAAAACTGGAATGTAATGAAGCGGTGGGAAGTCTGCCATTTGTGTTCGGGCAATTACTTCTCCACAGAAATTAGAGATACACGGTTGAGGTGAAATGTTAAGACTACAGTTTGCTTGTAATATTTTATATAATGGTTTTTATTTAAGAATATTAAAGGAGCAATCGTTTCAATCGTTTTGATTTAATATGTAGTAGCAAAACTATAATATTTTTAATATTATTTTCATTTAAATCAGCAATAGAAAAAAATACTGAAAATGACCTGGAAATTGAACAATTAAATTCAACTCAAAGTAAAATCCTGGCCTTAAATGAATAATTTAAAGAAGATTTTATTGGTGTAGTTTAAAAATTAATTGAACTTGAGAAATAATCTACTACAAGATATGAACACATAAATTGAAACATGGCAGATGATAAATCCGCAAAAGAACACAAAACTAAACCAGTCAGTTGGAGTAATTCATATTAAACCGAGGTTCAACTAAGCATTTAACTTACACATTCATAAGTCAACAAGTGAAACCAACGCCATTAACTGCGCAAACGAAAGTGTCGACACTCAGGGACAAGATAGTCTGGTACCTAGGACAATTTAAACGTTTGGACATCGTTGGACATTTCAGTGATAGCTTTCAATTTTAAAGACGGCAAAAAAAAGAATGCCATAAAAACGAGTGAGAAACTCAGAAGTTTCCCCAGATAGTGAATTAAATGGGTTTGCGGGTGGAGAAATATGAGTCTGGATATATCTCAACCGTATCAAAAAGTAAACCACAGAACGCATGATATAGGAAAAAAAAAACAGGTTCTGAAATAATAACAGTTAAACAATTGCCCGGTAATCCAAATAAGCTTAAATGCATTGTGGTTATTTTATTGCTCCTTTCCAGCCTAAGGACGAATTGTACAAGCTAACATTATGGCCTTGTCTGATTGGGATCAAATGGTTCATATTTTCAAAGCATAAAGAGTTCTTGCATAGTGCTAGCGAATTTTTATAAAAGAATCTGAAAACTGTACATAGGGGAATACTTCTGAAATAACTAGAAGGTTTACATCTGTTTGCTATACTAAATTTAACATATTTTTTCACAAAAGATACATTTGTCAGGAACTACTCCATACTGGGATATCTTCAGACAGGTAGTGGGGTAGATTTAGACTAAACAGAAACATAGATATTGCAAAACATAAAAATGAACTCCGATTTATTGAATGATGAGACCATTAAACTAAAAAATTAAATTTGAAAGTCGAGACAATTTTTGTTCCTAGAGCCTCCTCAGAGTTAGACAATTTTGCCACTATGTTTTCTTTGGAAACATTCAAGACGTCTGCCACATCTGGAAAAGGAAAGCTCGTCAAAACACGTCTTAGTAAAAATCATTTTCATTTCCACCATACCAATAAAATGAAATGTTCTTCTGTTGGGAGCACGGAAGGAGCCTCCACGCAAGCGATGTGTTAAATGTTAATCTCTTCAACCAAGAAATATATTTCGTTGGCGCTCCCTGGAAACGTCCTTCGACGGCCAATCCTTCCACCACCAGATCCAAAAACGTGAACGATGACAAATCAAGTGAAAGGTTCTTTTCAGCGCCAACACTGACAATAGTAGCCATAAACATCGAAGGCATAACAGGCAATAAACAGGAAATTTTATCTGATCTCTGTAAAATGCATAAACTTCACATAGTATTCATCCAAGAGACCCATCGAGATATACAAGCATATAGCCCAAAAGTAGAGGGAATGAAAATCATAATAGAGTAACCAAGCGCTAAACATGGAAGATGAGCCAATTTATACAGCATTACAATGCAGACCCATTCAGTGAAACAACGATGGAGCTAGCTGAATAACTGCAAGTAATACTAAGCGAGTCAATAAAGAAACGGTGGATGGAGACACTGAAGAAGATGAATATGACTCATAGCAGCAAACAGGCGTGGAATATGATTAAGAAGCTGAACGGAGACCCAACAGAGATAAAACAACCATGCGCAATTACAGCAAACCAAGTAACGCACCATCTCCTTTCCAACGGTAAAACCAACCACCGCAGTAAAACCTCAAAAATCGAAAGACAACGGAAAGATGAGATTAATCTAATGGAATGCCCGTTTACACTTATAGAACTTCAAAAAGGCATAGATGTTATGAAGACCGAAAAGTCGCCAGGGGTAGATGATATTCTGACAGAGCGGATAAAACATTTTGGGAAAAACACGAGACAGTGGCTATTGGCCCTATTTAATCACTGTAAGTCTACCTATCAGATTCCTTGCTATAACCTGGAAAACTCATTGCCCAACAGAACCAGAACCAGGAAAATCATGCACAGGACAAGTACTAAACCTTACAGAATTCATAGAGGAGGGTTTCGAACAGAAATAAATAATGGGAGTAGCTCTGGTTGATCTCACAGCTGCATATCATACCATAAACCATAAAGCCTTGCTATCTAAATCTTACAGCACTCTGATGAACTATAAACTGCAAAATAAATTTGAGTCGCTCTTATCTAATAGAAGGTTTTATGTGATGCTGGATGGGAAAGGAGCAGGTGGCGGACGCAGAAAAACGGTTTACCCCAAGGAAGTGTCATACCTCCATTACTTTTCAATGTCTACACCAATAATTAAGCTATTCACCCCCAAGCTTAACATTTTGTTTATGCCGACGATCTTGTTGTCGGGGTGAAAGGTAAAACCTTTGAAGAGATCAAGAGAAAACTTGAGGAAGCCTTGAGGTTAATGGGCAAATACTACAAAGAAAGCTCTCTAAATCCGAACCCTGCTAAAACCCAGGTATGTGCTTTCCACCTAAACACGCACTTAGCATACAAAAAACTTAATGTATCCTGGAAGGGACAAAATCTGAAATACACTGAAACAGCAAAATACTTAGGTGTCGTCCTCGACAGGTCATTAACATATAAAGATTACTGCAAAAATACCAGACACAAAGTCATGACCCGAAATAACCTCCTAAAGAAACTCGCAGGAAGTAAATGGGGTGCAAACCCAAGCGTCCTAAGGACTACAACGAAAGCTTTGTGTTTTTCGACAGCGGAATACACTTGTCCAGTGTGGCGCAGGTCTCAACATACAAAACATGTCACAACCGCACTAAACGAGACATGCCTAATTGTGACTGGCTGCATGAAACCTACCTCTGTACACTTACTATTCCAGGCTGCAGGTTTTGCCTCTCCAGAAGATCGACGCGAGGCAGTTCAACATGTCAAAAGATTCAAACAAATGTTTGATGAAAGACACCTTCTCCACAATCTTGAGGAACCCCTTGGAACTAGCCGCTTAAAATGTAGAAAAATATTTATGCGCAACACAGGCATAGAACCACCAGCGAATTTCCCACTCCGACAAGAACCGCCCTGAGGGATGAACCTGGAATGAAGAACCCTTAATCCCATGTGGATTGGTGTTGCTCCTGTTAAATCTAATCTGGCAAAGGGGAGCATAAAAATGCTGACGACGTACTCTACAACTGTGGAGAAGTACAGACCACCGACCACCTAAGAACATGTATGCACTGTCCATCAAGGTACACCCTTGATGATTTATGGCTTACTAATACTGAAGCCCTGGATATAACCCGATACTGGGCAAAAAAAATGTAAATTTTTGGATCTGGATTCGAAAAAGCAAAGTAAAGTAAGTTCTTCTGTTAGTTGGATATTTGGTAAGCACATAATCATTAGAGTTGATTTTTCCATTATTTATCATAAGAATATCGTCGGTCCGTTCATTTGGAAAAGTTACTCCGAAAAATTCAGTCTTTACAAAGAATTTGTAGCAAGCCTACTTCAAAATTTGATGTGCCCCTCATTATTTTTTAAAGTTTTCTAATTTGATAGTTTTATTCCTATGTAAAATTTTTCTTTCCTTAATCTGGCTTTCACATATTTCACTATCGCTTATCATTACATAGAAACATTTTGCTTAGAGTGCAAAGAAAAGCAGCAATACGAATTGCCCGTGCCTATAGGACTATTTCAACAAATGATTTGATAGTCATCGCTAGAATACGACCAATATATTTACTGGTAGAGGAGAGAGGCGTCATACAGGAGGGTACTGACAAGAAAGTTGCAAGTGATCTGACCCTACAAAAGTGGCAACCAGAGGAATAGGAAGACGCAAACGGGGGCAAAGGTATATTCAAAACATAGAACCATGGATTAAGAGAAAACGTCTACTATTTTACACAGTTTATCGGTGGACTCGGATGCTTTCAATCTTAGAGACAATGGTTTAGGAAAGCGTAAAGCGATGACTGATAGATACCGTGGAGCAAACGCTCTTTGACTACGCTAGATGGGATAGAGGCAAAATGACGATAGATAATCCCAGAAAACACAATAGAAAAGATGCTTTTGAATATCTAAAGCTAGAGAGCTGTAAGCAAACTTGCTAGAAAACCATCGACCAAAAAGAAAAAGTCGCCAGACTAAGAGACGTGCAGTACAAGCAAAAATAAACAAAAATTATTTTAGCGATCCAAGAACTCTCTTTGAAGCAATAACGCGGTGTCAAAGAGGAAAGCAACCGCGTCCGGAGAGGGAAGGATTTAGTCGATAAGCATGACCCTTAGACAATTTCCTAGTAGTAGGCATGGGATCCATGGCTGGATGATCTAAAGTAGCTACTTCTCTCCCCCCATCCCATTCATACACCCTCTTCTTATTACCCACTGATTCAATTCCGCTCAATTTGGCAACCAGGTGTAA
Organism: Pissodes strobi; assembly: GCA_016904865.1. Classification (NCBI taxonomy): domain Eukaryota; kingdom Metazoa; phylum Arthropoda; class Insecta; order Coleoptera; family Curculionidae; genus Pissodes; species Pissodes strobi. Next base: position 9,032 of record MU191353.1, read on the forward strand.
GACATAAACATAGTACACATTTATTTTTAAATGTCGTTCGTTGAAAATAGTCGCTGTTCCTCACGCATTATCGATATTTCTATTATTTCTGTCCATTCTACCATGGAATAAAAAATTTTGATTTTACTAAAAATTATCAATCGATTTGACACAAATCTAACGTTTCTAAAAATTGACGTTCAACTGCTTAGATTGGATGCGCATGTGAATGATTAGGATTAATGTTTCAGTGACTACTTTTTATTAATCAGTAGCGATTTAATGACGTTATATAAATATTCCGAGAGTTCACTTGTTGGTGAGTTAGTTGAGCTTTAGATTGGTCTCGGAAGTTAATTTGCACCATTATAGTATTGCTGGAACATTCCGATTAATAAAGTTGACGGAGTTCGACTAGTGCACTAACAAGCGTACACAGAAAGCGGATTTCACTTCAAGAGAAGCACAAATATAACTAATAATGCAATATGCTTTGCGTATTTCATGCAAAATTGTACGCAATTTGTCAGGAAGGATAAATTTGCTATATGAGCATACGAAACTTTTATTTACAATCGTACTCACGAAATGAGAAATTGGCTGCAATTTCTTTGAATAGCGAGAATATCGTATGGTTTGTATACTTATATTATGTCTCCATAGTACGCCCAGATTTTCTCATTTATGATATAGCAAGACCTTATATTTTACTGGATAAATTTTATCAGTATAAACGAACGTGTTGTTGTCTCACGAAACACCAGAATAAACGTGAAAAGCATGCGCGGTGCGGAAGGGTTTTTTGCTCGTGTTGAGATATTTCGCTTAAAAACAACAATGCTTACAGGCCAAGTTTGCCCACTTAAATATAAGGTGCAGTTATATTCGACAAGACAAATGCTCAAATTAAAAAAATCGCCAATTATATGATTATGCCCCCAAACTAATCCAAACTATCTTTTTTAAAACAACTATTTGAAATAGCAATTGTTAAACGTAGAGTTTTCAAAACTAAGCCTATGTGTTGATTTGGTAACCGCAACCATAGATTGTTCCAATATCGCCGTTGATGTACCTCTGATTGTATTAATATCGTTTAAGTAATGCCCTTCATTTAGCCGCAGATATGGCTTAATAGAGGAAGTACTGCTGTGATCATTGAGTTGAATTAATTCTTGTTCTTCAACTCCTACCAGGATATAACTGTTGGGCGGCTAGAATAATTAGTGACTTTCTCCTCTTTGGTATTCAGACCACATTTTCGGCTGATATATTATTCTACGTTGCTAGTATATTCCTTTCAAATGGACAATTGTTGTATCCGTAAGGGTTGGTAGTAAGGAGGAACCGCTCGGAAGTTATATTTACATCTCGGTGTTCTAATAATTTGTAATACAGCCTTGCAGGATATTTGAGCGACTTGGTAACCCTATAAGGACGGATTTAATGTTCTTAGTAGTTTTTAGCATCCAGCCAAAATTTTTCTATTTTGGGGATGTACAAATAAGATGAAATGAGTTTTTAAAATTTTTAAATCAGTTTTCTTTTTAAATGGAAAAAATGGTGATGCCTTTATGGCACCACTAGGAAACTGAAAGAAATTATCTGAGATATCAAAATATCATTTCTTATGGAGGGGAACCTGAAAATCGTTTTCTCGATAAGACAAAGATCCACTTTGCATGTGGAACAGTGTCATCTAGTTCGATGCGGTTGCAACCGTGTGCTGCAAAGTGCGCAACGAATTTTGGTTTCATGAATTGGCATGTGAGCAACTTTATCGTTTCGGGTGGCACGATCACCTTGAATCAGTTTGGTGTAACTTCAGTGCTTTGCCTTCCTCGGGCAGGCATTGATGGATTCGCACCTGTCATTCCAGTTGCTACCGCAAAGCAAAAATCCTTTAGATTCAGGTCTCTGGCACCCAGAGGGCGTGCTTTGTACACGATGAAAGCATTGACCAATGCCAAGTCTACGAAATGCCAAAAAAGTTTTGGCCACCATTTTTGCGACTTTCTATCCACTTTGTAACTACGAACATACTGGTGGTAACATCTATCTACGAGGTTCATGAGCCTGGTGTAATCTTTCACCAAGGCCAAACATGAAATATCAGTCAAAGTTCCATTCTTTTGCTTTCTTGGAACAGTCAGAGTGTTTTCAGGATCATGAAAATTGCTTATGAATCGAACAAGTTTTGTGTATTTCCACTGCAAATACACCAGTCTTTTAGAGTTCATTCTTCAATCTGAATCACCACTCTTTTTCATGCTAATCTCCAACCCTAGATTCTTTATTTCACCTTTGTGCCCTCTTCTAGCAGTACCACACGCGTAAATCTTATCTGCCAATAGTTTCGGTTGCAGCTGAATTCCATTGAAGAAATTGTCGAAGTAAACACGACGATATTTCCCGACCAATGAACGAGTGAGATCTTTCACAACTCGGCTGCCAAGATTTGGATAGGGCTTATCGTCGACAAGCACCCTAGTGGTCACAAAAGAAGCCACAAATATTTGTGATCGTAATAACGAAAAACCCGAAAACTGTAACACCTTCAATGTATACATGCACTCACACCGTCATATTTCAATCAAAAATAGTGTTCAACTCACGTTTCATAATAATTCTCTTGATATGTAAAAACTCAAAAATAAACACTCTCCAAAAATCTTGAAAACATTGAAAATTCCGGAACAAATGTGCTGCCGCAACGTGGCATGTAGAAATAAACAGCCCGAGCGGCTAGCATTTGGTTTATATCAAGCTATACAAAGTGCAAGAGTGGTCCCGTCCAACGCTCTCTAGGCCGCATAGAAAATTATTTTGAATTGTGGTTCCAGTGTGGAATCACCGGGACTGATTTTGTCTCAACATAATACTTATGCCGACCTTAGCAAGCTTTTATAAAATCGTTATCAACCTCTGGTTGGAAACTATTAACTTTACTCTTTATTACCGCATTACCTCTCCATGCTAACTCGAGGGATGCATTATGTAAACATATCATTTGTAGATTTTCTAGAGGGTTAATCATCAACTCGTACTCAGTTTTATCTAGAGAGTAGCACTTACTGTTCGCTTTGTGGAAGTCGTTGTAGTTGTTTTCTTTTAGCATTCTTGGCATTTCTTGAATCTTGAAATTCAATATCAGAGAATGGATTTATTATTCTATTATATTCATCATTGCATGATGGCTCCTCCCACACCAAAATACCCCGGAGGTAAAATAGTCTCCCATTCTTATCTCCGGGTGGAGGCTGGCCTAGGAGGCACCATCGGGCCTGAAGGTCTCCACGATAGAAAATAGACTGCGATTGGGCTTCTGCAACATAACAGGGATCGATACAAATATAACTCGGTCCACCAACACCTAACATCAAATAAGCCTCATATTTTAGCTCTAGAACCAGAAAGTTCCAGAAACAAAAGTGAAATCAATATACCCGGATATGACCTTTACTCCCGATTTCTACATATCTCCGATTGAGCGGTTTTTATACGAGAAGATTCATGTTGTCAACGAGAAGAAACATACGAACCTAAGGACTTCGATGTCATGTGGTTCAAATTAAGCACAGATCGAGCAACCAAATTCATTTGTTACTTGTATAAACCACCAAATTAAAACGGCTTTTATCAAATCTTGGCAATCAAATTGATTTTCTGCAGATCAACTATCCAACGGCAGAAATTGTCATAGTAGGACACTTCAACGCACGCTGAAGGACGAGAAGCCGAGTCCTTTGCTATAAGCCACGGACTTACTCAGCTGGTTGACGAACCTGCCAGGATCCCTGAGCGTCAAAAAGACTTTGCTAGCCAGGAATCAAAACACCCCTGAATCTGCTGATGAGATAACTCAAGTAATCTTGGCTGGTATGGAAACTTTCATCCCCTCTTCTATGAAACGTATCTCAAACAGTAAACCATGGTTTGGGAAAAACTGCTCAATGCTAAAAATGCCGCCTACCGTAAATAACGCCGAGATCCGACAGCCGAAAATCGAAGTATATTCATCACGACTAGAAATCTGTGTATTGACAAGAGCAAGAATTGATATAAACGAGCAGATCAGGAACAAGCTTCTCAACTCTCCTAATGGATTAAGATTCTTTAGGTCAGTTGCCAAAGCTGCCAATCAGGGTTTTTCAAAGACGTCATTCCCACCACTGACCAAAGATGATGGCTCAATAGCTGAATCGGCCAAACAAAAAGCGAGCATTCATGCCGAGATATTTGCATCAAATTCTACCCTAGATCATCAAGGAAAGACTCCCCCAGCTATCCCGAGAGTGAATTTCACAATGCCAGGTCTGGTATTTCGCCAACGCGAAGTAAAACGAATACTCAAAAGCCTAGACACAACAGGGCCACAGGACCGAATGGCGTTCCAGCAATAATACTTAAGAAATGTGCTGCTGAACTACCAGCTCCATTATGCAGGCTTTTCTCTGCTTTCCTTCTAGCTGGAAATACGTTCAGGTGCAACCAATACCAAAGAATGGTAAAAAACGATTCCAGATAACTACCGTCCAATTGCCTTAGTTCCCATCATGTCCAAAGTCATGGAGAAACTGATCAACGAACAGCTCCTAAAATATATCGAATCAGCAGGCATCATAAGCGATCGCCAGTGTGGCTTCCGCAAGCACAAATCTGCGGGGAGATCTCCTGACGTACACACATACCTGTGGACCAAAGCCATCGAGAGCTACGGCGAATCTCGTGCAGTGGCTGTCGACATATCCAAAGCATTTGACAGGGTGTGGTATCACGGATTATTAAGCAAATTGACAGCATACCGACTACCACCAGCACTGCTTCTATGACATTCCAATTTCTTAAGGGATCGAGGCATCTGAGTTAGTACGGATGGATTCCTCAAGGGTGTATATTGTGTCCCGCTCTTATATCTTCATTCATGTCGCAACTCCAATGACCGCTGCTCATTCTCAACGCGAGCGAGAAAATCAGATTGTTGCCCTCAATGAGGATATGAACGCCATCGTGTAATAGGGTGATGAAGTAATGTCCAGTTTAATGCAGGAAAGGGTCAAGTAGCTGTTTTCTCAAAAAAAGCAAACACCGCAGGACCTGACTTATCAATGACAGAGCAAACACTGACTCTGACCTCAGCCATAAGCTTGCTGGGCATCAACGTAGAAAACAATATATATTGGCGTAATCACGTCAACAAAATCGCCAAGGCAGCAACACAAAAGCTATGAGCACCCGATAGAGCAAAAAGTTGTATAGTCAAATGCGGTCTTATTGTGCGGGTCCAAAGGTCACATTTTTCATTAAATGTCAGTACTTTTGCAGATTTTACACGCTAAATCTGTCACGAATGAAGTTTTTACTGAAAGCTGTGACCTTTGGACCCGCACGATAAGATCGCTTTTGACTTATATACACCTCATCAGCTTTTACTGCTCTATAAGGCAGATAAGATCATCTTTTGAATACTGGTCCCATGTACAACATGTATGGAGCTCGGTACCCAAACACTTGCCCAAGATGTTAGACTCCATACAGGGGACAGCAGTCCGTCTTATGGATGACCCAGAATTAACTAAATACCTTGATAGCCTTAACATCGAAAAAAATTGGCGGACCTATCTCTTTACTCTCGATACTACTACGGAAGGTGTTCGAACGAGCTGGGACTTATGATTCCGCCCAGTGTTGTGCCAAACAGAAACACCCGTCAGACACAAAGCTGCTCATCAATATACGATTCAGTTGCGAACACCTAGGACGGGGCTGTTTCGCGACTTCTTTGTCTGGAGGCCTACCTCACTCTGGAATGGACTTTTGAGTATCGTCTTTCCCGAAAACTACAGCCTACATCCACCATCTTCTCCGCACACGTTGATTTGTATAGGATTTTCCTTTTGTGTGTGTGTGCCAAACATAAAAAATATATATATTCTTCAAAGAACTTTTTAGCAGCAATATTCCAAATTTTTACACTGAGTAGTCTTTATACTCTTCCACATTGGTCTTGTGCATATTGACTGTCTAGTCTCTTAAGAACAAGGCAATTTCTATAGTTGTGGTGTTTTTATCGATTTCGAGTAAATTTGTTCGAAAGCAAATTAATCTGATTGGTTGAATATTGACGGCTTCTAGAAATTAGTGTATTTGCTATTATTATTTTCAGATTTATCTCTCTAGTAATGCTGGAGACCGAAGGCGGCCAAAAAGTTGCCGAGAGGTGTTTAAATCGATTGCAGAAATATCCCATATTGATATGAAACGGAGAAAAAATTCGACAGGTAAAGCAAATTACTACACACATATTTTAAAGTCATTACTAAGCTACTGAACACCTGCTTTTCAAAATATAGAGAAAACAAGACGTAGAGTTTATTTGACATTAGGATGAGTACAATCGAAAACGAAGCTAATTTCTAGCATTCATGTTTGAAGTACGTCGCGTCGCACCCAATGTGACTGATTTTTCTAGGTCAACATTTTTTACGTGACTCAACCCGAACTAAGTTCAACTATCGTACTTCTGATGCGGCATCCTAAATATTTTTACAAATTAGTACCTAAAAGTTTGTTTACCTACTTCAAAGTGTTGCTACATTTAGCTACAAAAATATTTCTTTAATGGATATTTAAAGTCATTAGAAATAAAAAGTCTCTTTTTTTATAAATAATTATCATTGAAGAATTTTCTCTTTAATATTAGTCTTTGTTTGCCCAAATAGTATGTATTCATTTACCAGAAAATTGTGTTTTATTAGATTTAAACTGTTTTCGGCTGATTTTGGTATAAAACAGACTAAGTATAATGAGTTTTGCCAAGTTGCCATCCATGACAACAAATATTTTAATAAAGGCAGCTGTTATGAATATAAGTTAGATAGGCTGTGAAAATGTCTCCTAACGTTTATATTTAATCGCAGTCTAGACAGCGAACAAGGGATTTAATTGAATTTTGAACGAAGCTGATTTTGCCGCCCTACACTTTAACAATAATCAGAAGTCAATTTGCAGGAGAGTAGTTTTTTGTAATGTCTGCTTCTCCTCAATGATTAACTTTTTATACGCCAGCCGAATGTTTAGGAATGTTCAGAAAAACTTAAAATCATTTACTGATTCAAATCCTTATTTACAGTTTAAAATGTATCTTAATTAAAAAGCATTTTCCTGAAATTTATAGGGAAGAAAAAGCTCTTGTTCTTAGAGAATTTCCATTTGGAAGCTATCTATTAATAATTGCAAGTGAATAGATAATTAAACTCAGATCTATTGAGAATTAATTCTCCATTCCACTATTAATATCTATTGATTTTAATTCCAAGCACTTCTGTTGTTTTATTGCGTTCTTTTCTGTCCTCTATTGTGTTTCTATAATTAAGATACTTACAACTTATTGATTTCCTTACGATCACTTTTACGGGGTGTTAAATTACTCATTATTTTTATTTTTAATTGGATTAATTTTTTATCCTGCTCATTTTTAAATTGATTAGCGCAGTACTACGACAAAAATAATCGAAAATCTATGGAGTAATGTTAATCTTGAACTCTGTCTATGTCTAACCATAAAAGCTTAAATCAAAAACATGGAACATGCAAATAGTTGATATAAATACAAGGCACCATCGACAAGTTCTTCAACTTAACAGAAACAAATATAGAAAAATCGTTGATTCCAGCGAATTTCAAGACCGCTTCCAGCTAGTACGACCGCAACTTACCCCATGAAGGCTAGACATAATATGGATAGAGCTTCTGAAAGTTATATAGAATATTTGCGGCAAAATAAAATACAAGGTAAAATTTACAATTTCGAGAAATGTTACCAGCTTGTATCGGTCGAGAAATGACAGTACAAGATTTAGTGCTTAATATAAAGCGATATTTCTTTATTTTGCTATTTGAATTAATTTGCATTCAACAGCATTATTTTAAAGGGAAAAGTAATTAAATAAGAGTTGTTCAAATACGGATTAAATTTCAAAATATGGCTCTCATAGAAATAGTATAATCATGTATTGGCCACATTACATTGCATATTACTAAGTCTTCAAGTATTTCAGGGTTAATCCATTAAGTTTGCATCTACGCCTCGCTATAATGGATTGACCCTCTGTTTTGACGATTTTCTTTGGATTAGTGCCTTCCGAAAAGGGTGAAAAATGTCACACATGGGCATGCCTTAAACAAAAGTAGATATTTAATATTGAATGAGTTTTAAGATCTCAATATACAAGTTTGTTTGGAAACGTTGTTGTGAACAAACGTGACTTAATTCATTACTTTTGCACTTGACTGATTTTGTAGGGTAGACCCTAATTCCAACTCATTTTATATTTATTCCCTGGAGTAATTGGACTTAATTGACCAAATTCCTGTATGGGTACATTTTCCTGTGATTTACTTTGGCTATTAGAGGATAACTCCTTGGAAGTTTAGGTTTCCCTTCGTTTAATTTGTGCGGATTTTTAATTTTTCTCAAAGAAACATGGTTGATTAGGGCTTTTTAAAGTATAAATAGATGTGAAAATAACAACGGAAGTAAACTTGCAATATGGAAACATCTTACCTTATCTTACTATCACTACCTCATGATACCTCATCATATATTGACCACATTACATTACATATTACTAAGCCTTCAAATAATCCAGTGTGCATCTATTAAATTTACATTTACGCCTCGCTGTTTTTTCAATTTTATTTTGTATTAGTGCCCTCTGGAAAGGGTGGAGGGTGTCACATATGGGCACACCTTAAACAAAAGTAGACATTGCGAGGTGATTCTCGAGGCGCTTCTGTTCTTCTGCATACTATGCTATTTCTTCTGCATATAATGCTATTGGACGGTCTAGTTTAACCATTACGTCATCCAATGATTGATTCTCAGGCGCCACCGCATCTGGATTATAGTGGTAGAGGGCCTACTCCGCACCGGGTTGCTTTTAAACAGTAGAGAAAAGGCTAACCAGGGGTCAATTGCGCATAGCTGTGTGGTTGCCGGCTGCCTTTAGAAATTATCTTAATTAACTTAATACTAGTGGGAAGGGATTCAGAAAGAAAACAAACAATTTCAAAAACAAACCTAATACAGCATCTCTATTTGCCAACTTAAAAATTTGCATGGTTGATTCAAAGCCCTGATGACCTATGCTAACCTAGCGTTGCAACGAAAGAATTATCTTATGCTAATCCAACCTATCCAAACCGAGGCTAACCTAAAATATTAATACTTAACTAAAGAGTTACTCTTATGCGACTTGTGCTAACCCAAAAGACGTCGAAAAGAAATAAGAAAAAAGAATAAAGAAATTAAAATACTGTCAGAGGGGGGGGGGGGAGGTATGGTATGAGAAACGTAACGGTATGACATCAACTTAGAGAACAGAGACAGAGCCGCGATATCAGCTGCTAGAAACGGTATTGCTACAACGAAGCTACTTTGATTACGGGATGCATGGGTCCAATTACCAGGCACTCGTTCAATGGTCCGACAGCGGTTCAAAATAGCTTCTTCTGACATAGTCCTGACGGGTATGGATACACGCGGCCTGATGTTTGGAAGATTGGCGGAAACATGCGACGATGGCGATAAGGATCGAACATATAACTGTATTAAGGATGACGACGATACGGTGCGAACAAAGTAATTGACCTGACGAGGCTTCCTGCACGTGTAAAATACAAATCCCGGAATGCGCGTGCGCGAATATGTCACTGCTTTCCGCGAAAGCGGTAGGCAAGGTAAGGAAGGATGACAGATAGGGTATGTGTGAGATAGAGCTTGTAAAGATAGCGTCCGGTCGGACTGAGAACATCAACCGGCGTATAGCAGAAAGAGAGAGAAAAGGTGAGACTGGTCGGACTGAGACACAAACCAGCCGTAGTGTAATGTAAGTGAGGGAGAGAGAATGTGTAGTGTGTGTGTATGAGAGAGAGAGAGAGAGAGAGAATGTGTGTACAGATGAATGCGTAGTACCTACGTTAATACCTATGCAGTAGCAGTGAAGCTGGACAAGATAGGCGGCAACGAGGGTGGCTGCTGCCGGTTCTCATGGCGGCGATCTGCAGGAAGCTGCGTGGGTCCGGTTCAGGGGCGGCTTACATTGGTGGCAGTGGTGGAGGTCCTCTGGTCTGGTCCCGGGTGGATTCTGCCCGTTTATTTTTATTTATTTATTTAGTTATAAATAGATGTCTCAAGATACTTGATTTTTGACCTAAAATTAATAACAAACTTAACAATATATACATATTTACAAATAAATACCTATGTAATACCGACTAAGATGGTACCTAACAAGCGTCCACCTAAACCTAAGATAACTAAATAACTGACATGATGATTTAATATTAAATGATTATTCTAACACTGCACTTTTTGTGTTCTTCGGCTTCATGCAGTCCTTCTTGGTGGGGGGGAGGGCGTCCTAGTGTCTTAGTCCTTGTTCCTGATTTTTATAGCATCACCTCGTGGATCATTTTGTGAATTTTCCTGAATGGCATTTCTTCTATGGTCATTGCTCCTATGTTCCTGGTCAGTTCCTGTGTCCTCGTCGTGTACCTGAAGAATTTCGTCGCTTGCTCCTGCAGTCTATCTTCTAGCGGTCTTGTCCCAGATTCTATGTACAGTGTCCTTGTAAGTCTTCCCATCGGTAGTTCATGATTATGCGTAGCATCTTGCGTTCCAGCGTGTGTAACTTCTCCTGGTTGGTCTTCGCGGCGGAGCTCCAAACCGGCGCAGCGTGGCGTACATGATGATTGGCCTAACGCATGTGTTGTACAGTCTGATCTTCTACCCGTTCCCGTTTAGCGCGATGCGACCCGATTTTGTTAGCTCGACGCGTGGTGGGGATCGTGTCATCGGCCGGCCGTTAGGTGGGGACATCGCGCGCAGCGCGTTTCGATGAATCTCGCGCACTGAACTATATACTAAGTTCAGTGGTCTCGCGGCGTACTACCGGTATCACGCGAGAACTGTGGAAAATTGCAAAACGATTTCCCGACTTTTCGCGACGGAATATTTTATGGAACTGGATTTAGGATATTTAAATTAGATTTTACGAAAAAGAATAATGTTGATAGCCCGTAAAATAAGAAAGTTAACCCGGAATGCATACCATGCCCCTAAAAATATAGTTACTTCGTTACATTTAATATTGAATGTTGAATGAGTTTTAAGAGCGTTAGCTCCAAGCTTGTTTAGAAACGTGTTTTTCAGCAAATGTAAATTAATTTACTATTTTTGCACTTGAATGGTTTTCTGGTTAATTAGTTACATAAAAAATGTGCCTTATATGAGGCGGTAGACCCTAATTTCAAGGCATTTTTTATATCTATTTCTTTGGGGTAAATGTACTTTATTGGCCAAATCCCTGCACGATTCGTTTGTGTGTTTCGGTGGTTTATTTTGACTATTAGAGGATGTCTCCTTAGTACTTTGAGTTTTCCTTCATTTAATTTGGTAGAATTTTTTATTTTTATGAAGAAGACTAGGTTGAATAGAGCTTTTTAAAATGTAAATAGAGAACAACAAAATCAAGCTTGCAACTTGCAATAGTAGTTAGCTTACCTTATCTACGATCACTACCTCATGGTAGAAGTTATTTATGGACATATGTCACTACAAAATGCCGTATTATTTGGGTTTCCTAAAATAGTTCTCTTTCTGACACTTCATTCCGAGATTGAATTGTAATCTGAACTTAACTTTTCGCTTCGCTCCATTGTTCTAAAGCTGAGTTCTCTTGGTAATGTTTGTAGATATGTGTTGCTCTGAAGATCTCTGGAATAGACATGTTATTTTATATAAACTTCTTTTGAAGCCGCTTCTTATATTGTGTTAATACTGTATGATAATATTTTAGATTACGGGTGTAGCATTTGACATGCCTATCCAAAGCACCGTAATTGAATAAAATTAAATTACATAAATGGTTTAAGTTCTCGTTTGACGTCATTCCTCCGGGTAGTTCTTGGTCGGACTTGGAATGTATTGTTGGAATATACCTGCCGCGAGTGCGCGAACCCTTGGCATTTGTGACATGAAGCATGTGGTTTGCAGTGATTGGCTGGTTTGTAATTGTGAAGGGGGAATATCCTGTAGAAACCTTATTTCCTCCACCTTCATCTGAAGAAAATTTAATATGGCCACTTTTCGGTAGTCAACCATACTAATAGGCAGTGAGGTGGCGAAGTGATGTGAATTATTCTTGTGGGATTCTCTGCTCGGCCCATTTTTTCGTCACAGGCAATATCTTTGTGTGATTGATTTGGTGCCTAGACTCAATTCCTTAACGGATTTTTTACTGCTTCTGTCAGGTGAGTTGCTTTTGAATCGTTTCTGCGTCGCAATTTTGTCATTCTATGATTTCACGTAGATGGTCCTAATTTATTTCTAATTTTATTTGCAGAGGTTCTGCCTCGTCCACCTTCTGACACAGCTAGCTGATTTCGATGTCAGCAGATTTGGAAAAACCCTTAACAAGAATTATTTTTTGGTACTTAATTTTCTTTTCTCTTGCCTGTAAATCTTCCTTTTCTTGTGTTTAAGTAGAATCATCAATATGTTGAAGCTTCATAGGCCCTCCTTTGCCGATTGCTACTAAGTCAAGAGTCCTTCCACAACTGAGGAATTTTCTTTTGTGAATAGTCTTACCTCATTTTACCTGAGAAGTTCCTTGTGTTTTCCGACGTGTAGATGTAGGAAAGTCGTGTACGATTCATTCTGAGAGACGTTTGAAGAACTGCCCATGGGTCCCTCTGGATCAGTTCAGTGGATCAAGCTCTGCGTCAGAATCAGATATGATTTTTAATTACTTATATTTTGATTACTGATTAATTAATTATTAGCGCTGTTATAGTCAATAATAATTTAAACTCAGCTTAAATATTTCTTTCCCATTATCATAAGTGCCTAATTTAATGACGATCTAAGTCGCTCTAATTTTCTTTCATGGTCTAACGTATTATAACTAGAATATAGCTAGTTATTATTACACTGGACAGTGTAATCCGTATATGATTATATCTGGGCAGCTTACTAACTGTTTATTTATCATTAATTTTATTATATTTTACTTGTACTACTCTTGGTACTCACAATCACATATTGTCCAGCTTACTAGTTGTATAACTGGTACTCTATTTTGTGTATCGCAATAAGTAAACGTTTTAGTTTTCTCCATTATTTAGCTGGCTTTTCTGTTCATTAATAGCAGATTGTCATTTCATGTAGGCAATTAGCTGGAAGTTTGCTTAATGCTTAACTTGGTATGGTATGGTATGGTAAGTAGAGGGGTCGCTCGGCAAGATTTGCCCTTCAACACGTCGACCACAATTGATCTTTTGTGTATACCCTTTTCTTTTACACGAAAATTTTTATCTCTTTCGAAAACCTCAGAATATTTCGTGGGTTGAGCTTTTGTAGATCTCCCGGTGCCACTAGGGCACTTTCGAGATGTCTCAACCTTTTGGCGAGTCAGTGTCTGACATTCGCAGAGTAAGTGCTCTGACGTTTCAGCCATAGTTTGGCAGAATCTGCATTGTTCGACAATGATTTTTCCAATTTTCTTGAGGTGGTACCTCCAGGGGCCATGTCCAGTGGGAAGGTTTACGACAAGTTTTATCTCTTTTTTTTGTAGCTTGAGAAGCCTTTTTGTGTAGTTAGGCGAGTGAGAGATGAGTGTTTTGGACTGTCTCTGCTCAGGTGCATTGGCCCAATGTGTCTCTTTCCGCCTTTTTCCCAATTTCTGAGTTCATTCATTACGTGTCCTCTAGTGATGCCACAGAATGGTTCAGGCCCGCAAAAAGCAGTCTGTGCGCCATTCCGTGCGAGATGGTCAGCGGCTTCGTCGCCTTCGACACTCGCCTGCCCTGGTACACACATTAAGGCGAGTCTGTTTCTGTTTGCCAGTTGATTTGCAGCCATCCGACAATCCACACTAGCCGGGAGTTGATTCTGCTAGATGCTAGCGCTTTTAAGGCTGCATGACTATCTGATAGGATATAGATCTTTGCACCTTTTAGTCCTTTTTGGCACATTCAGAGATGGCTATATTGATAGCATTTAGTTCTGCTTGGAAAATTGTTCGAGTGAAGTGATTCGACACCTAGGTTCGTAAACTCCGGATCCCACTCCTTCTTTCATCTTTGATCCATCTGTGTACCAGACAAGTGATACCTCCTATAGTTGTCCTAGTCTTTCCCATGTAGTATTGCGGTCTTGAATTGCCACTTCAAAGGAGCGATCAAAATGGAGTTTTGTTTCCATTGTATCGGTTGGTTTAGTCATCTAGATGTCCTTCAGAATTTAAAGGTGACCAGTCAGTGATCTGGTTTTAGTTTTTGTGTTTGAGTGACTCTATACGCGCTGGTCCAGACGTCCTTTTCTATGCATATGTGCAGCGAAGGGAGATCACATAGGTTTTCCAAAGCTGCTGTGGGGCACGTTTTCATAGCCCTTGTTATACCCAGTACAAAGGCTGTTTGTATTCTTGTTAGCTTTCGATGTGTTGTTAGTTCCTTTGCTTTTACCCACCACACTAAGCAGGCGTAGGTTATAATAGGCTTTACAATAGTGTTATAGGACCACCAGATGATGGAGGGTTTTAGGCCTCATGTTTTACTAATGAGTCGTCGACAAGCCCAAAGCGCTGCCCTTGCTTTTTTGATAGTCCTTTCCAGGTGTGGGGTCCAGGTTAGTTTCTGGTCATGAATGATGCCAAGATACTTAACCTCTTTTGAAAGCTCTACCGTTGTTCCTCTCAAAGTGGGTGTTTTAAGGTTCAGCTTCCTTCTTTTTGTGAATGGAATCACTATGGTTTTGCTTGGGTTGACATTTAATCTTTCCTGTGTATACCATGTGCTGACAAAGTTTAGTGCATTTTGCATACGTTCTGAGAGAACGTTGCTTACCTCTTATTATTATAACGTCATCTGCGTAACCTTGGACTTCAAAGCCTGCTTCATTCAGTCTTACCAGTAGATCGTCAATAACCAAAGACCAGAGCATGGGCGATAGGACCCCTCCTTGAGGCATCCCTTTATGGTTTTGACTGTGACGGCTGTTTCTCCAATGGTCGCGGTGACTTCACGGCTGGTTAGCATGGATTTTATCCATTGCTTAACCTTCATTAGTTAGTTGTGTTTTATAACCTTTCTTTTACAGCAAGTTTAATACCCACTATACGTTAGCGAAGAACAGGCGTGCTCAACCGCAAGAAAGCATCTTATGGTAATAAACCAATTTTCTGTTCGCCTATTTATGGGTTTCTTTTGGTATCTTTAGTATTAGTGCTCCAATAGTAAGTATAATTGATTTCACTTATTAGGACACAACGACTGAATCGTTTTGATTTACTTTTATTTTGAATTCACTTTACTCCTAATTATTTTCCATTTTTATTTTGCTGGCAAATTTCTGACGTTCACCAAAACGAGTTCAGTATTTCGATTGGAGAATTTCTGACTTGTGCTGTCTACAAGTTGGTGGCGCCTTTAAATAAATAACCCCGTCCTCTTCTCTCCAGCATTTGTGCTAGGGCCTACTTTGCAAGCTTCGGCGATAGATCGGTCTGGCATTGGTACACATTGGTAATATTTTCTTAATTTAACTTTACATTTTTCCTTCAACTTTATTCGCTAGTTTCTTCTAATCTGAAGTTCAGGTAATTAAGTAAAATTAGAAGACAATAAAGATCGTGACAAGCTTTCCTAAGGTTTGTTATTTTTATTATATTTTGGCTTCATTCCTGAAGCATCGTGTCTGCCCTAGAAAAACATTGTAATTTATAACTTTTCTTTTTCTTAATTTACGATTTTACATAAACTTCGCTTTGTTTATGTACTGCGCTCTTAAATACTGTAAATGGATCTTCTTATGTTATACCTCAATTAACATCGAATTCTGGATATAATAATATGTGGAATATTCAACGGAAATTAATTTTTTCTCGCAAAGTTTATGATGTATGGATCCTTTTAGTAATCCTAGTTAAGTTTGTTATTTTGGTTCCGTCCAGCATTAACAATAAGTTTGCTTAAATGTCCTGGCATAATTAACATGATTTTTATAATTCAGGTTGCAATATCCGTTAGAAATGTTGATACTCCAATAATTGATTACTAAGCATGCTAAATAATTACTATGATATGCTGATTCTGCATAGATTTTGACGTAGACACTTTGTCATATGTGCTCCTGTTGTATATCTAACCTAAAATATGTAAAACCAATATACTAAAAATAATATTGAAGTGCAGCACTGTATATCGAAAATTATTTAACTCAAAGGGAAGTATATGGATATCTATCTATCTGCACCACCGCACCAGATAATTAATTATTATTTCCATTATATTTTGCAGAAATTGCAAAAAATATTTTTAAATTTCTGAATATCTAATTAATATGTTTAGGACTCATATTGCAACCAAGTCTAACCGAAATATATTTCCTAATGACTGAAAGGCCATTAGTAATTAAACAATAGATCATTTTCGAATAAAAGTCAAAACAGAGTTTAAATTTATTATCTATTCTACTCCGACTAATATAAGAGCTTTTTGCTAGGAATTATCTAAGGCTTTAAATTTCAGTAAAAGCTGGATTTTCCTCTCAACTGATTTAGCTGCAAATAGAATTCTAAATGGGTGTCGTTTTGTATTGTGATTGCGAGCAATTTGAAAAATTTTAAATTAGGTCTTGACAGTTGTAATTGCCTGTCGAAATATAAAGTGCTTTTCAGCTGAAAGTTTTTTGATTGAATATAATACCTTTTAATTTCTAGATTTGAAGGCGAGAATGATATGACAAAAATCGTTTATTATACAAGGGCGATAACTAATTGAAATTGAATAGATTAAGATAATGAACTGAGCTATAATTATAAAATTAATTCTTTATTATTTTTCTCTGTACATAGTATATACTTTAGATGTGTAGTTAACCTTCAGAAACTAGTGGTACCAGCAATTTGTAATATTTAGATGTCAAGCTGGATTTAAATGCATACCAGAATAAATATCCTGATTTTTTTACCATACGTCTTCCAACCAAGGACTAAAAATCCAGTTGGAGAAAGAATTGAATGGATATATGTATGTATCTAATTTGTAAATTGCTCGCCAAAAAAAAGAAAAAATACAATTTTGCCATCATTTTTAAATTGTTGTAGTTTGGAAACAAATTGGCAAATTTTGATAAGCTTTTCAGATCCTGCAAAGTTGTTTCATTGAGATTTCACGTGGACATGATGCTTTGCACTAGCCAGAATATTTGAATATTATCCAGGGCCGAGACGAAAATAATCCAAAAAATTAAAAAGTTAAGGATGCTGCTTTTGCGTCAGTATTTGTTTATTGTATTAAATAATATGCACAATTTGAAGTCAATATCTCGGGACATTTTTGTCAGTTTTCTAATTGATGCCTTCTAACAAAAATATCGATATCGATATCGATGAACTGAGCTATAATTATAAAATTAATTCTTTATTATTTTTCTCTGTACATAGTATATACTTTAAATATGTAGTTAACCTTCAGAAACTAGTAGTACCACCAATTTGTAAGATTTAGATGGAAATCGCTTGTTTTTTCGCGACTTCTGGCTAAACGGGAACTCGGAGCGAAATTTTGACGAGGGATGACTCCGCAGTCATCATTGTCAGAGAGTGGATAGCCACATTCCTTGAAGAAAATCGCGGTAATATTAAGAGCGCAAGAATCACAAAATAAAAGAAAACGAAAGAGCCAGGGACCGATTGTTTTGAACTCCACTCCAAACTTGGTCGAGATGAAGGACAAGGCTGAAGAAAAAAAAAATTGCAAGAAAACAGAAAGCAACAGTAAACCTTAAAGCCAGCCTTACAGGGCAGTTACCTGAATCTGGTTCCGAAAATGAAGATCCGTTTACTCAGGAGGATGGTGAAGACGAAGCAGCTTGTATTTATTGCAACGAACTTTACTCCATGTCCAAACCTAAGGAGATTTGGGTTCGTTTTCAAGCAAGTGAAAATAGTGCCATTCAGAGTGTGCAGGAATTTCTCCAAAAACAAAATTGTTTATTTCTGAACTTTGTCATTAGTTACCCATAGATCTTACTATTCTTCAATTTTTAATATTTATATTTATGTTTTGAAAGTATGTGCAAAGATGTATGCCATTTTACCCAATCGGTTGGATAAACGGCACACTCGCACTTGCGCAAAAAAAACTGTTTTTTAGGTTTTTTGTTCTTATTTACGCCGTGTTTATATTTTTTCAACAAAGACTATGGTGTAAGGAATGCTATGATTTCTTTTCAGTTTTGTACATGCATTATTTAGGAAATACATTTTTTTTTTATAAAAATTATGCCATTTTATACCAATTTTTCCTATATAAAAAAAACTTCGAACTTCTACAATAGTTTCAGTTATAACAGTATTCACATTTTCAATTTTCTTTTGTACAAGAATATTGTTTTTAATTTGTTATTCGGTAAAAATGGTTCATTTAAGTGAAAATGATTTAAGAAATATTGAAAAATAGTTAAATCGTGTCTCTACTATGATTTTTTGAGCTCTTCTAATAATACTCTAATAATGTGTAACAATAGGCTGCAAGAGCGAGGTAAAAGTGATTTAGTTGTTCTAAATGGGTAAACTATGAATGCGGTTAGGTACATGTGTATGAATGATGGTCTAATTCCCATTGCTCAAAACTTTGGGGATGAGTGTCTTAATAGACGATAATGCTAGTCCACATAGAGCGAGAACTGTTCAAGACATTCTAAGAGAGAATAACATTGAGCGAATAGGTTAGCGGGCTAGGTCTCTCGATATGATGTTATAGATTATAGAGCATAGAGCATGTGTGAAATAGAATAAAATTAAGGTTGAATTAGAGGGAGTATGAGTATAATAACCTGAATGATTTGGCGAATGCAATTAAAGCAGAGTGGGAGCCTGTTCTCCAGGACTTGGTTGCGAATGCCAACATGCGTAACATGCCAAGAGAGATAGCGGATGTAAAGCGAGTCGGATATCGACCAAGGAAATATTAATGAAAGCGCGACCATAATTAGAAACTACTTAAACTTTCTGAACTTCTGTCCAGCTTTTTCTCCCTCTGTATATAATCAAAATGTCCTTGTTATGGCAAGAAGGCTTCCTAGACGAAACCTTAATGGAACAATCTGAAGAGCTCATCAAGATCGGTCAATTCTTTTACAAATTACAGCAGTTTATGATGCTGGTTTTTTTTTGGGGGGAAAATTATAATTTTTTCAAAAACTGACAAAAACGTCTGGAGATATTGCCTTGGACCGAGACATGGACTTTATATTGCGCTTATTATCTAATTCATCAGAGAAGTGATGATGAAAATACAACAGCTTAAATTTTCTAAATTCTTCTCAGCCCTGTCCAATATACAAATATCGTTGTTAGCGCGAATCGGTAGCTATACGTGAAATCTAAACAAAATGAACTTTCAGGATCTGAAAAGTTTACCAAATTCACCAATTCGTTGTCAGAATCCAACAATTTAAAAATGATTCTAAAATTGGTTTTTTTTTATGAGCATTTTATTTTATGATTTACAAGACCGACAATTAATGTAGAAAGGCTGAAGCATTTGCCATCAGCTATGGGCTTACTCAACTTGTAGACGAGCCAACTCGAATCTCAATAAGGGGCGAATTCGCCGCTCTCCTGGATCTTTTTCTATCCACCAATCCTGACCAGTACACAATTACAGTTGGTCCGCCATTTGATACTTCCGACCACAAACTTATTAAAACGGTTTGTGAATAATTGCCACTTCAACAGAAGGATCCACAATTCATTGCATCGAAAAATCTGGCATTATAATTCTGCAAACTGGGACGATCTAAGAGAGTTCTACCTAGATTCTCCTTCGCTCGACATCTGCTTTGGCACTGACGACCCGTCAGTCTGCTGCGGAGAGATTACACAAGTAATCTTCTCTGGAATGGAAGCATACATTCTAAATTCCATCAAGTTACCGTCAAAAGGAAAGCCCTGCTTCGACAGAAGATGCGAAAGGGCTGTAGGTAAGAAACAGCAAACCTTCAAGTACTCGCAGCAAAATCAGACCGCCGAAAATTGCAATTATTTTGTCGAAGCAAGAAACGAATGCAAACGTGTTATCGACGAAACTAAGGACAAATACAATCAAAGGATCAGGAATAAACTTTTGCAATGCCCCAGTGGCTCCAAGTATTTCTGGTTGGTTGCAAAGACAGTAAGTAATAACTTCACAAAAACGCCTCTCCCACTACATCCAGGGAAAAGCAAACATGCCCGCCAAAATGTTTTCAATCGCACTCTAACTTAGATATCCCCCAAGGCAATATGGTGGGTGACCATATCGAACATCAACACTATGCCATGGCAGAAGTCAAGTTACATCGTGATATTCGTAAAATCCTTAAATTCAAATTCAAAATGCTTTATTGTACAAAAATTACATGATTCGTTGACAGAGCTAATTAGGCTAATTAATCTATTTTCAATATACAATTTAATAATACCAACAAACTTGTCCCAACTTCAAAAATCTAGTATATTCAAAAACCTACAGTTCATACGTAGCACTAAACATTAAAAAGTACTAAAATAACCTATAATATAATACAACACAACTCTTTCCACTTTATTAACAAAACTACTCAAACCTTCATTAAACCTTTTGATACATTTGTTATTTCTATTATTACGCCGGCACCATTGAAGTTGATACAAAAATGAAATTGGTATTTGCGCAAAATTTTAACTTGTTCCAGGTAACTTTTGGAAATCTGTGCTATCTTGATTCTTGTTGAAAATATTTAGCTTTGAATTTTCACTATAAATTTATATATTACGCTTCAGGTGGCGAGCATTTTATATAAAAATATGGGCAAATTGTATTTTTGAAAGAGACTTATTTTAAACCTTTGTTGGCTTTGTTTGAGGCAACATTATGTCCAAAAAGCTACACTTCTTATTTACCCCTTTTTCTCCTCTCAAGTTCTATCCAGGTCTGAATTAATTATTTCGTCTTCGTGGTGTCACTATAAAATTTGTTTGTATATGATGTTTCAAATGTTTTCGATATCCTAAAACGAATTGCGCAAGTTTACGTCAATTTAGTATCTGTTAGTTATTCTCTAAACTATATTATCTTAACAAAACTAAACAAAAAAGGCGCCTGTCGAATACGGCCTCCTAGCAAACACACAATCTACCACATTTTCATTTGCTGTGCATACACTTTTACGGCACTTAATGCATCCATTAAGAATTTAGTTCCATAACATTGCTGGAAACCAGAGAATAATGACGTTGTGGGCGTTCTGTGTCTATAGCCTCTCTTAAGGGCATCGCAAAGAATGGAGATATTAGTGTCGAGAGGAATATAGAATTTACATAATATTACGATATGCATACTGCTTCATGAGCAGATTTACATATACTCTTTTAGGTTGGATCGATTTTCATTGTGGAAAAATGTAAATTTTCTTTTGAAATATTTTATCTTTGCGCCTCGCACCGCTGAAATGATTAAAGATGTGCCTAGGAAATTTTCATTTTATATGGAAAGTTTTATTATATTGAAGGAAAATTAGAATTTCTAGCTTTCAGGTCAGAAGAGAGACCTCAATGAAGATTTTAACAAGTAATGATGTCGTAAATGCAATTAAAATATTATTTTTCTTAAGTAGAGGTTGAAAATAAACGTTTTCTATGACAGTACCTTTTACCGATCTATTAAATAAATCTTTGTATTAATAATATTTCTCTTTGCATACTGACCAAAAAAAAATCTGGAATGTGAATTTCATCGAGGAGCAATCGAAGCTTCGCTAATAAGATATATCTAAAGTCCATCCAGAGTCACAATAGAGTAAATCAAAACAAGCAACGGTGCGTGATCGCCAGGTGTTCACCGACTAGCAGGTGGATAGAACGATTCTTATTGGGTAACGCGGGAGGCGTGAATGGTGTCATCGGGATTGTGGAATTTACCATGCAGGAAATTACCATTCAGTCTTCAGTCACTCGGTGTATCGTAGCATTTTAGCATTTTTTATTTCTTTTAATTTCGCGTATTTTGTCATCATTCAAGTAATCATTTTTACTGTTTTTTTTTTGGCTTTTGAAAATGTCTAGTACAGAGTCTGCAGATGAAGTTTGGCATTTACTTAGTCCGATTCAAAAACGGCGTAAAAGACATTTGACTGTGGAGATGAAAGAGGTGATTTTAAATGTGTATAAAGTCGAGATGGAGGAAAACTAGGAATAGACTTTAGACGAGGTTGTTTTAACGGTTTTAACTGAAGTTGGAGTATGCCCTGCTTCTCTCTATAACGTGACAAGAGAGCACAAAAGGAATCACACTTTCCCTGAACGAAACACGAGTAAAAATAGGAGCAGCATTGTAAATTCGTTGGATGAGGCGGATAAATAAGCGATTAGGAGAAAAGTGCACGAATTTTTTTTAGAAATTACATTCTTAGAATTAACAAAGTATTAAATGAAGTAAATGAAGATGCCGCGTTACCAAATTTTAAACGATCGACTTTTCATAAATTGTTAGAGCATTTCAATTTTACATGGAAAAGGCGAGGACGAAATAGTTTATTAATGGATAGAGAAGAAATTGTATTGTGGAGAAGGGAATATCTGGTTAAGATAAAATCATTTAGAGAACAAAAGAAAAAGAATTGAGCAGCAAGAAGAAACGTGGGTTAATGCAGGACACACTACATCTGGGCATGGGTTGATGAAACTGTTACATCATTAACAAAGGTCTTTTTAAACGGACTCTCTTACCGGATTAAAAAATCCAACATATAAGTATACAGTGCGTCCCAAATTGAGCCTACATGTATATGAATAAGAGATAGAAGAATGGTTAAATTGGGAAAGTTGTAGTTGTAAATTTATAATTGAATGGCACTTGCCGCACTCTCAGTTCTACAGATTTTGGTTTTTCAGATATTTTGAAAAACTTATGCAGTTTCAAGAATACATAATAACATATTTTTAAAATCTGTAGAAACACTTTTGAAGCAACATCTGATGTAGAATATATTTTTTTAAATTCGGATACATATTTTTTTTTCGAACTTTTTATGTAAAGAAAAAAGACTCGTCGTCTGCAATGAAAATGGATTTGTTAATGGTGGCCTGTGGTGTTTCGAATCCAAAAAAACGGGCTATCATCACGAGAAGATGAACGGAGAATCATTTGAAAACTGATTTTTCTATATTTTACCCCGTTTAGAACAGAACGCTGAAATAATTGTCCTTGATAATTTAAATTTGAAGACCTCAAAGCACTTTTCAATGATGCCATACAAAGAATAACAGTGGAGAAGTGGGGAAAGTACGTTGAACATGTGAAGGAAAAAGTTGAAAATAGAACGTGGAAGTTGGACAATAGAATGGAACAACAAGTTGAAGAACTGATCATTAACACTGCTGATGACGATGAGGATAGTGATGAAGATGTAGATGTTAGCAATTAATGACTTTTAGAAACATTATCAAATAGAAGATTGGGTGGGATCAGGTTAGATTACGTAAGTTTAGTTTACCAAAATATACCAAATAAATGTATATTACTTCAAGTCTCGTTCTTTTTTACATATCAAACTTGAATATTTATTTACGTTTCATTTCAATTTAAAAATAATATTTTAATTTTTAATTATAAACCTATGTTTAGATTTTCGAAAAATACCGCTTTATTTGGTATTTTTAATTTTCTTAAATTTCCTACGTTTCAAAGTTAAAAATTTTCGTTGACTGGTCAAAAACCAGCACACTAACCCTAAGTACATCTACGTTTTAATATTTGTAAACCACTTTTTGTTGTCAAATCAATACCTTTTAAAAAATACATAATATGCACACTTAATTACAGCGACGTGGGTCAAAATACGGCCCCGTTCAATATTACAGACTCTAGTGCTAGTGCATGATTTTCTAATGGTTACTGTTCTCCTTGTATGTTCTTTAATATTTAGTCTTTCTAGTAGTAAAAACCCACAGACGTGAGTGTCTTAAATATATTCCATAATGGATGTGATTACAGGCTGGAAAGAGCAAATTTTAAATTCGACCTTAAAACGATCCAAGGCAGAGAGAAAAGGAATATCAAAATATCTGTAAGCGTGACTCACAATGAAAACACTACATTAAATAAATATGGATAAAAGGATACGCTCCTGTATAAAAAATTACCGAGAATCAAAGCTTTCTAACAACACTAGTAAACTGATTACTGAGAAGAGAAGAAAGGGAGACAAAACAGCAGACAACTCTGAAGAATTGAACAAACTAGTCAAAAAAGAAGTACACAAAGATGAAAGAAATCGCAATACTGAGATCGTAGAGGAAACCGCCAGCCAAAAATTACAAAACAAGAGTATTGCGTTCAGGACAACAGGAGAAACGAAAATAGGAAATCAAGAAAACGTAATAGTAAAAATCAAAAAATTTATTAGCCAAACCATCGAAGTATTTTGCACAAAACATTCAAAATGTCAGATTAGAAGAACTAAATATGAAATCAGAATAGCGCTAAGTCAGATGAAGAATAACAAATGTCCAGGAGAAGATGAAATCACCAAAGAAATGTTGAAGCTTGCAGGAAAATCTCTAGAAAAATACGCACTCGATGGAAAATGCCCAAGGATTAGTACAACTATGAAGTCATTCTTTTCAAAAAAAAATGGTGACAATACCACCTTAGAGAATTATAGACCTATATCTCTTCTGTCACGCCTTTATAAACTCTACATGGAAATAATAATTACAGATTGAAGACAAAACTGGATTTCTACCAACCTCTGAAACAAACCGGCTTCAGAACAAGTGGCGTGGCCACTCGTGCCTGCGGCACACGCGAGGCCCTTCGGGCCTCGTTTGTCTAACCTTCGGTCACACATTATTGCCACGCTCCTATCCGTACCGTGGCCTATAATTAGAAAGCCCTTATAATTAGAGTTACCAATCGCTAGTCTAATTTTACCGTGATAAATTTGTAACTGGTTGCCATGGTAACCGACTTGTCAACGTCAATCGTTAATTTTTTTTTATCTTTACCTAAATACCAAATATCAAATCTCTAAGTCGTACGATTGACGAATTATGACGATTTTTTACTTTTTTTTTGGTTACCATAGCAACCAACTTTTTAGTATGAAATTATGCTTCATAAACAATCCTAAGTACCATACTATATATTTTATTAATGATATACATATTATTAATTGGTTGCCATGGTAACCGACTTGTCAACGTCAATTGTTTTTTAATCTTTACCTAAATACCATATATCAAATCTCTAAGTCGTACGATTGACGAATTATGACGATTTTTTGCTTTTTTTTTTCGTTACCATAGCAGCCAATTTCTTAGTATCAAATTAGGCTTCACAAACAATCCTAAGTACCATACTATATGTTTTATTAGTGATATACATATTATTAATTGGTTGCCATGGTAACCGACTTGTCAACGTCAATTGTTAATTGTTTTTTAATCTTTACCTAAATACCATATATCAATTATCTAAGTCGTACGATTGACGAATTAAGACGATTTTTAACTTTTTTTGGTTACCATAGCAACCAATTTTTTATTATCAAATTAGGCTTCACAAACAATCCTAAGTACCATACTATATCTTTTATTAGTGATATACATATTATTAATTGGTTGCCATGGAAACCAACTTGTCAACGTCAATCGTTATTTTTTTTTTTTAGTATTTACCTAAATACCAAATATCAAATCTCTAAGTCGTACAATTGACGAATTATGACGATTTTTTGCTTCTTTTTGGTTACCATAGCGACCAATTTTTTAGTATCAAATTAGGCTTCATAAACAATCCTAAGTACCATACTATATATTTTATTAGTGATATACATATTACTAATTGGTTGCCATGGTAACCGACTTGTCAACGTCAATCGTTATTTTTTTTAATCTTTACCTAAATAGCAGATATCAAATCTCTAAGTCGTACGATTGACGAATTATGTCTATTTTTTACTTTTTTTGGTTACCATAGCAACCAATTTTTTAGTATCAAATTAGGCTTCGTAAACAATCCTAAGTACCATACTAAATTTTTTATTAGTGATATACATATTACTAATTGGTTGCCATGGTAACCGACTTGTCAACGTCAATCGTTATTTTTTTAAATCTTTACCTAAATACCAAATATCAAATCTCTAAGTCGTACGATTGACGAATTATGTCGATTTTTTACTTTTTTTGGTTACCATAGCAACCAATTTTTTAGTATCAAATTAGGCTTCATAAACAATCCTAAGTACCATATCATATCTTTTTTTAGTGATTTACATATTATTAATTGGTTGCTATGGTAACAATTTTGTCAACAAAAAATGCTAACATACTTTCACCTCTACTTATAAATTGACACCGAAAAAAGGAAAAGTTGGTCCTTGTTTACACGAACAAAAATGCCAAAAAATGGTAACTTGTCCTGTTTTCACACCCTGTATATTAGCAGATCGTAACCAAAATCAATAGGCCTTGACGGTTTGTGGACCTCTACCTCTATGCCACATTTCAAGTCGCTATCTTCAAAATTGCGACCTCTAATGGCCAAAAAACGGCAACTTGTCTTGTTTTCACACCCTGTATGTTAACCGATCGGAACCAAAATCAACAGGCTTCGAGGGTCTGTGGACCTCTACCTCTATGCAAAATTTCAAGTCGCTATCTTCAAAATTGCGACCTGTAAATGCTAAAAAACGGTAACTTGTCCTGTTTTCACACCCTGTATATTAAACGATCGTAACCAAAATCAATAGGCTTCGAGGGTTTGTGGACTTCTAACTTTATGCCAAATTTCTAGTCGCTATCTTCAAAATTGCGACCCTAAATGGCAAAAAACGGTAACTTGTCCTGTTTTCACACCCTGTATATCAATTAGAACAAAAGAGCAAAGGAACAAAAAATACGTATTTTACCGAATACTTTCATTTGACATAAAAAAAGAATATTATCCTTGTTTACACGGACAAAAATAGCAAAAAACGGTGACTTGTCCTGTTTTCACACCCTGTATATTAACAGATCGTAACCAAAATGAATAGGCTTCGAGGGTTTGTGAACTTCTAACTTTATGCCAAATTTCAAGTCGCTATCTTCAAAATTGCGACCTTAAATGCCAAAAAACGGTAACTTGTCCTGTTTTCACACCCTGTATAA
>MU191354.1:7426-36252 GCA_016904865.1 Pissodes strobi
GTTTAACAATGCACCATTCAAATGTTTTTTTAAGGAGAAATTTGAAACTTTGGCTGAAGATATGGTTTATGAAAACTCAGATTTTCCACTAAAAAACAAATGAATATCACTTCCGGTTGGACCGGAAGTGAGCATGAGGCAAGAATTTCAAATACAACCCTGTATATATTTTTACATATTTGAATAGAGCTTGAAATTCCCTTTTTAACGATGTATCACAACAACAAATTTTGACAACACCAATGGAGTTTTTGTCAAACTGACCGTTGATATAGAAGACAAAATAGGTTTTCATGCAGATTTTTCTCACTGTTGAAAATTCTAGATAATTATTATAAAATTGAAGCATTTTTCCTTAAAATGTCAAAATTTATGTCAATTTTTCTCGAAATTTTGAATAGAACCCTGAACATATTTTAACACATTTGGATAGAGCTCGAAATTCCCTTTTGAAAGATGTATCACAAGTGGCCGTTCTTTTTAAAGATGGCGTTGTAGAGGGCATAATTCAATATGGCGGCGGGAGGCCATATTGAATTATGGTTTCTACAACGGCATCTTTAAAAAGAATGGCCACTTGTGATACATCGTTCAAAAGAGAATTTCGAGCTCTATCTAAATCCTTAATAACATGTATAGGGTTCTATTCAAAATTTCCAGAAAAATTTACATAAATTTTGACATTTTAAGGAAACACTAAAAATGCTTCAATTTTATAACGATTATTTAGAATTTCCAACAGTGAGAAAAATCTGCAAGAAGACCTGTCTTGTCTCCTATGTCAACGGACAGTTTGACAAAAAATCCATTGGTGATGTCAAAATGCCGCCATATTGAATTTGGTATAAATGCCCTCTACGCCGCCATTTTGAAAAAAATTACAACTCGTGATGCATCGCTAAAAAGGGAATTACTAGCTCTATTCAAATATGTAAAAATATTTGCAGGGTTTTATTTGAAATTCTTGCCTCATTTGTTGTTTTTCATTTGTTTTTTAGTGGAAAATTTGAGTTTTCATAAACCATATCTTCAGCCAAAATTTCAAATTTCTCCTTAAGAAAACATTTGAATCGTGCGTTGTTAAACGATTTCGTTGACACCTGGTATATCAAGAATTTGAAGATGATCATAGAATAAAAGAAAATAATTCTAGAGCATCAATTCGGAGTTAGAAACAACAGCGAAACAGTGGTGTAAAACATCGCGTATCAAAAGCAATGAATCAAAGTCCGCTCATGTGGCATTCATCTTACGCAGAGGAACTTGACCAATCCTAAAAGTGTGAGTGAAGAACTCCCTCCTTCTGAGGATGCCAAATAACTCGGGATTCATTTAGATTATTACCTGGATTTGGACAAATAAAATATTCGTCAAGTGTAAGCAGCAAAATCTCAAGCCAAGTCAAATGTATTGGCTCAGTGGCCACAAATTTAAATTATCCTTGGACAGCATGGTAGCACTACATAAAACTATTATAAAGCTCATTTGGGCTTAACCTGCGTGACATACCACTGAGATATGTAAAAGACGCCAATCAGGGATTTAGAGCGAAGTACCTGTGAAAAGTTAGTTAGTGCATCCTAATGGATTGAACAACCAGATATACAGCGTGTCCCAGGATAGGTGTTGCAAGAGGACAAATTGGTGTAAAAAGTTTTGAGTAGATAACTCAAGTTTTGGAATCAACCCCTGCATGGTCCAAAATACCACTGTACAAAATATTACTCAAAATGTCATTATACAAGGCGTGTTCTAATTAAAAGTCTGAAAATTTTCCTAAATAAAGTACCTTTATTTAAACAGATAGCGACAAATTTAATTAGGAAAAGTTGTTTAGTACTAATTTTTATGCACGAAATTTCAAGCAGCACTGTCATTACCTTTTTTACCTTCATTTTAAATGGGACTTATTTTTCCAGCAGCTAAAAAATTAAAGTGCAACAAAAGTACACAATACTTGAGATTAGTACATAAAAAGTAGTACTAATCAACTTTTCCTAATTAAATTTGTCGCTATTTGTTCAAATAAAGGTACAATATTGAAGCAAATTTTCAGACTCTTAATTATAACACG
This sequence comes from Pissodes strobi, assembly GCA_016904865.1. NCBI lineage: Eukaryota > Metazoa > Arthropoda > Insecta > Coleoptera > Curculionidae > Pissodes > Pissodes strobi. The sequence continues at coordinate 9,501 of MU191354.1, forward strand.
CCTTGTATAATGGCATTTTGAGTAATATTTTGTACAGTGTTATTTTGGACCATGCAGGGCTTGATTCCAAAACATGAGTTGGCTACTCAAAACTTTTTGGACCATTTGTTCTCTTGTAACACCTATCCTGGGACACGCTGTATGTGCCTAATGGCAATGAAGTGCATAGGCAGAAACATCTGTGATCATGGCATTTTATTAGAGCGCGTGACTGGCCTCCGACTTTTATTATCCAAATTCGTATGGCCAGAAGAATATAGCGAACTTAAGATAAGGAAATAATTTAGGTCTAGATGCAAGTGTTTCCAAAGCGTATTTCTGCAGTAGTCCGGTATAGCAGCACTTCTTGTACTCTGGGTGATGTCGCAGCTTTTATTCTAAAACAATGAGTCCTTGGAATCCTTTTAAGATGGTCAAAGATAGTTTGTGTAGAACTTTGTTCAGATGCCTCATATTTAAAATTATATTTCTGTTGGAGAATATGCCAGTTCTTTTTGCAACTTACTTCAATGGAAATCCTTTTACAGCCATGTCTAAAAGTACATATTTTTAATGGTACAATTTACCAATACAATTGCTAAGACTGCATCATCATATAAATTGCTTGCTCAGCTATGCACTAAACTTTCCAAAGAGCAAACAACGCTCAATACTCAAAGTAAACAGTGATATGAAATGGAACCGCGATTACATCCACTATAGAGCTTATTTCTCTAAGAAAAGGTTACTTGCTGATAGATAATCTCACATTACATATAAGATGCACATTTTTTGTGAGACTGACAAAGGTGAAGAGTATTAAAAGAGTTGAGGGCTAGTGGAGATTATAATTTGGAGAATATACTTAACATGTATTATAAATATCAGTTTAGAAAATTTTTTATCTTTATTTTGTTTGTACACCATCCAAAGCTTTGTAGGAAACAAACCTGTCTCTAGAGATGTTAGATGAACAACAGAACAGAAACCAGAATTTATTAAATTTAAAAATTATTCAAAATGTATCACTAAGACAAATATTTTTTGCGTCCTTTATCTAATCTTTCAGTGTTGCTTAAAGCCCTGTTCAAAATTTCAGACGCCTACAGGAAGTAAGGGGTGCTTCTATCAACCGATATTCACAACAGATAATATGCCAACGATCGAATCGCTTATATATATATAGAACTTAACTCTCTTGTGTGTAGCGTTCACTTAACTAACACATCATAATGAATTCGACCTGTCACGAGCAGGATAATAGATTTCGGCAAATTAATAAACTCGTAATTGCGTGAATGCGTGCTATAAGCTAAGATTTCTGCACTCCAGGGAAGGTTATAGTTTATAACTTCCTTCCGCTGTGTAAATAAGTTAAATGTGAGGCTCTCGGCAGATTTATTGCTTTGAGAAGAGTTAAGCGTCGGCTTCAGATTGTTACTGAAAAGAAACCTTTAATTGCGACTGCTTAAATTTGCACGTGTCTTGTATAAGGATTGGTCCAAATACATACATCAGGCGAGCAAAGTAATTGCATAAATGAAATATAAGGCAGCGTACGCTAGATTGTTATAGTGCATTTTTGCATTATTATCGAGAGAATAGTATTCCGTATTAAGGCGATTAGATATTAGATTCTTCATAATTTGTACGAACATCTATATATTACTCCAGATGGTGCCAAGGAAAATAGTGAGGCATCTGCATCAAAAATCAATATTTAAAGTTAGTAATGGTCATTCCATAGCTCGATTGTGTTCTCTTTTGTAGTTAATTTTCCACATAGGCATAGGAGATTGACTCCACACTTCTATTACATTTAAATCACCGAATAATGCCTGCTTCAGATTGAAACTTAAAAATAGTCAATCCAAATGTGTCATTTATTAAAGAATCGTTCTGTCTCTTCAGCAGCTAGGTATGTTTAAAATCATGACTGAAAAATCTACAGCTCTTCATGGTGTTACGTGACTATAACTGATCCTAGGATATTGTATTGCATTGCTAAAAGGTTTGCGACATTTTTCGATTGTGTAAATTGCCATTAGTTTGGTTTACACATATGTTTTATATTGCTGTGGTGGATTCATGTTTATCAGACAAATTGTTGCCTGTTATTCCACCTCAGTTGTAAACTTTTTGAATAAGGGGGCTTCAGTTCTAGCCCCAAAATGCATAAGTGCTAATTTAGTAACCCTAATGAACTGCAAAATGCTCGACGTTTCGAGGAACAAATTTGCTGTCGTTTTCAAGAACGAGGAATCTTAAAATGAAAAAGGTTAGTAAATGAAAATAAAATAATAAAAAGCTCGTGCACTTTGTCAGGTTTTGAATTGAGTTTGACAAGATGAGAAGAATAATATCACACCGTTTAATTAATGGTCTACTAGGTTAGTGTGATATGGAGGAGATATTAGGTAAATAACTGACTTTGACTTGACTTTGAAGAATCTTTATATAATACAGTAAACTGTCTGTCTAAGCTTCGAATAGAATTCGAAACTTCAAGTTTTCATAATTATTGGAACATGGCTTAGAGATATAGGCTATAAGGTGTTTTTTGGCTTAGTGGTTAGTTTATCAGCTAAGCTTGTACTGTTTCCAGCTAACAGTAAAAAATAATATTTTTTTTTTGTGTTAGATCTCTGATTAAGAGCCTTAGACTCAATGAATCAGTTCATACCTTTAGTTCGAGTCGGAACCTGATATTTGTATTTTATTTTAAGCCAATTTCAAAGCGCCAAAAATCACAGTAATATTTGAGACTCGGTATGCGTAAAATTGGATATTGAATCTATTAAAGTGTTTTAAAGATGTTTTAAAACTCTTCCTCTCAATCAGTCTGTACTTCATACGTAGTATACCGATTTTTAGGCTGAATGCAATAAATTCAGTGGTATTTGATGATGTGTGAATAACAGGTTTCAACATTTGACGATTTTGAATATTGCTTTCATTGTATGTCCTTCAGTAAACTAATCTAAACTATTCAAAATAATGATCTCATTACGATAGGCATGTACTAAGCTCTTTATTTATATCAATCAATTGCGTGATAGAACTTCCATTTTGCTAACCTCCACTGTGACAAATTTTTACTAGTGATATATTTTGTATAATGATATTTCTACTACTAAACCAATCTGTTCTTATGCTGATAAAATATTTTCAATTAATTCCAGATGTTAATTTTAACAGGAGTGGTTTACTTAAATCATAACCCTCATGACGCACAGCTTGGGATCCTACTGCAAAATAAAAGGGTCTTATTCCCGCTTGCCTCAAATTTAGAGAGTCTGTACTTCTTATTAACAAGATTAGGAGTCTGTAAATTTGCATAATTTTAAGAAAATATTTTAGAATATATTTTATTGCTGGGCAAAATTCGATTTAGTGGTGGCTTTACTTACTGTCTAAGAACATATTGTTCTCACATAAAAAGCAGTTAGCGGATTTAAGATATGGACACGAAAATAATGATTTTTGGTAAGCTGAGCTTTTACGTTAACCGCACTGTTTGTCAACGCCGTCATGTCTTAAAGAAGGTATTTCAACAGACCTTATATAATAATTTATAAGAAATATATAATTATTTAATGGTTAATTCATTTTGACGTTTCACTTTTGTGAAAAATAAATACATAGTCGGGTAATATCTTATATTTATCAGCAATAGTAACAGTAGTTGGGAACACAACTTAAACTTAATTATGTAATAAATAAATATATATAAAATATATATAAACATTATAGCGAGTGAGTGAGTGTCATTGAATTAGGGACCCAGCAACCATTAGAATCCTATGATTTATTTCTAGTTGTTCTTGTCTTGTTTATGTTCTTGGTTTTATTGATTTTTTCACCAAATTAACATTTAGAAATTTTACTTTATGGTTTTTTAACCCCCTTCATATATTTTCTATTTGTTATTCTCTGTGTAACTTTAGTATATTATATAGTTGATCATATGTATTTAAAGGGATCCTCATTGTGCATGCAGGTGAGAGTAAGTTGAGCCTTTTGACCACCACACTGCAGGTCACCACGTAACCCGAGGAAATTACGAGAAGTTGTTGCACGTTCTGCCTAAGGGCTGACTGGCCCCCGCAGGCAGGTAGCCATGAGTCAGCCTGGTGTGACCGATCCTAATACTTATCATAACCTCACTCTTTCTGCGGGTCAGATTGAAAGTGAGGGAGGGTGAAAAAAGGTCGTCGGGCTTAATGTCGTGTAGTTTATTTTCCGTTTCTATGAGATCCCAGCTCAGCAAAGGTAAGTTATGAAAGACCTATTTGGAGCGGGGTTAGAGAACTTTGGGGGAGAGAATCTGTGCTCTAGTGTTATCCGAGATCAAATGGAACTTTGCCAATATATCATATACCCTGGAAACTAGGTAAACATCAACCGGCCACTCCTCATGCAGATACGCTCTACAAGAGAGTTCTTGGGGCGGAACGCATCTAGGGCTCGTAAGGCAGTGATTTTATAGCAGTAAGACACTTGAAATAACTGGAGGTCAAAATGTACTGTAGGGTCCTACATATTGCGAATAATTCAGTAGAGAAAATGCTGGAAATGAAGCTGAGGGCGAAGAAGCGTTCGGAGACTTTGGAGTGGAAGGCGGCTCTGACCGAGTTCGTCGTCTTAGGGCCGTGCATATAGAGGCACTGATATTCAAGATACCTATCATTTAAGAGGTGTAAGAACTTTTTCTTGATCAGACAGTGGTGGTAGCGCTCGTCAAATCTTGTTTTTGATACACTTTCGTGCTGTTCTAACATACTCCGAAAACCCGTCACTTTTTTCGCCAATACGGTAATAATAAATTGATTTTCTTCAAAAATCTTATGAGATTGTTATATTGTTGTTTCGTGCTAATTTCTTTTTTCATAGTTCCTGCTGTTCAAATTATGCGTGTTTAGCTTTTTGAAGTGAAATCTTCGTTTGGTATATTTGGCATATTTTTTTCTGGGTCGTGAACGAAACTGAGCTCTCAGATGTCAGGCGTCAGGCTCGGCTATATTTATTTATTTATTTATTTATTTAGTTACAAACTCTACAGATACATGGATCCAATTACAGAGTAGGAAAGATACTCCTTTTAAGAGAAAAAAAAAAGAAGTTCTAACAATAGTCTACTACTAATTTCCTAAAACTAATTATACTTATATTAAAAATGTCACACTGGTTTTTTATTTGATTATATAATCTACACATTTTTATGATTGGAGAGCCTAAGTAATAATTTGTACGAGCACCATTCACATAAAACAATGACGGATTCCTAGTTATGTAATTTGGTACATTAAAACTAAGCATGGACAACAAACCAGGATCATTTATCTTATTATTAACAAGTTTATATAAAAATGTCAAATAAGCTAAGTTACGTCTAGTTTCTAATGGCTTTAAGTTATATTTATTCATGATCTCCAGTTTAGGTATATGCAATTCATATGTACCTGTTTGCTTATAATGTATATATCTTAATATTTTATTTTGTATCTTTTCTAAATTATTTTTATGTACCTCGTAACAAGGACTCCATACAATTGCGCAGTACTCCAAAATGCTCCTAATATATGTGACATAGAGTGTTATAATACATTTTATACTATCAAAGCCCCTACAACTTCTAACAACAAAACCATACATTTTTGAAGCTTTACTTATAATTGCATATATATGGGTCTTAAAATTGAGTTGCACATCAAAAGTAACACCTAGATCCCGCATTACAGTAACCCTAGACAGCACCGCTCCATTCATCTCATATGGATATACAATGTTATTCTTTTTACGGGTAAAAGTCATTACATAACATTTGTCAATATTGAACAACAAACCATTCCTTTCAGACCAAGACAATATTTTGCTTAAGTCATCTTGAAGCTTTTGACAGTCTTCAAGTTTTTGAATTTTTGAATATAATTTTAAGTCATCTGCAAAGAATAGCGTTTCCGTTGTATTAACCTCATTAACCAGATCATTGACAAATAAAAGGAACAACACTGGACCAAGGTTAGATCCTTGCGGTATACCTGATGCGGCGTGAAAATTATTGGAAGTATATCCTCTAATAAAAACTTTTTGCCGCCTGCCTTTTAAGTATGAGTGAAAAAATTTTATTAGTCTATTACTAAACCCATATTCATAATTAAGTTTATCTAAAAGTATTTTGTGTGAGACTTGGTCAAACGCCTTAGTAAAATCCGTATAGACAACATCAACTTGGTATTTTTTGTCCAGACTCTCTAATATAAATTGCGTTATAGAACATAAATTTGTAGCGGTTGATTTATTTTTGAGAAAGCCGTGTTGTCTACACGTTATCTTACCACAAACATTTGCATATATAAATTTATACAAAATTGATTCAAAGATTTTTGCAGGGCATGACAAAATAGCAATTGGTCTATAATTTTTAATGTCTGCTAAATCACCTTTTTTAAATACTGGACATATTTTGACCTCTTTCCATATTTTAGGGAAACAACCTGTACCAATTGCCATATTAAAAAGTATTCTAAGTGGTTCTGCAAAAAAGCCAATCATGCCTTTAATTATATAAGATGGTACATTGTCAGGCCCCACTGCTTTGTTAATTTTGAGACTTTTAACGGCATCACACACATCATCATAATCAATTTTTTTAATATCAAAAAGCTCATAGATATTATTTCTATCCTTGAGACCAATATCATCCAAGTTATCAGTTCTATATACAGATCCAAAATATGATGCAAATGCATTTGAAATTGCCCCACCCTCAATGTACTCCACCCCATCACAATGCATTTTTTCGGGAATACTAGGAGTACTTTTGTTATCATTAATGTACTGCCAAAATGACCTAGAATCCTTATTTATATCTTGCTGAATCTTATTTAAATATTGCATATGAGCTATTTTTACGTCTCCTTTAATTTTTGCCCTAAGATCTATGAATTGATTGAAGACATTTAAATTATTTGATTTTCTACTTTTAATTCGTAGTTTATTCTTAGTGTTAATATCTTTAATTATGGCTTTGTTAAACCACACCGGATATTTTTTGCGGGAGCTGACTTTTGGAACACATATTTCAAAAATAGAATTAACTTTATCGTAAAAATGCTTAACTGCCAAGTTCACATCATTGAAGCCATCCAGGTCATTCCAATTAACATTTTGGAATAACTGATACATAGCCGGAAAATTTGCTTTTCTAAAACTTAAGTGCATTGTGTTGGAATTGTTTGTTAAACATTTAGTCTTTTTATCTTTTAATGCAATTTCAATAGTTAATGGTGGATGATGAATATCGATTTTAACAAGGCTATACGTACTTTCAAATACACTGCACTGACATTTGGTCAAAACTAAGTCCAAAATATGCTGATTGGCATTTAAAATATAATTTTTTTGAGTACAATCAAAAAATTTCATAAAATTGATTAGCAATTCTATTTGACGATCCGAATACTTATCATTCACGTAGTGCTTATTTAAGTGACTAATATTAAAATCTCCTAAGATTACATACTTATTTTCGTACAAAAAATCTAAGCTTTCAATGAATGAATAAAGTTCTTCTCTTTCCAATATCGAAGATTTAGGTGCAATATAAATTACCAACACATACATAAAATGCACATCATTAAACCAAACTTTGACAACCAACAGTTCTATGTGTTCTTTCTCATACTCTAACTCTACATTAGTACATTTGTAGTTTTTTTTTACCGCCAACAGCACACCTCCACCTCGCGCATCTTCTTTTCTATTTCTACTTCTGAAAACTAAAAAATTGTCAGGAAATAACTCACTATCATGAATATTATCAGATATCCACGTTTCGGTTAGGGCAATGGCATCATATTCATCTTCAGTAACACAAACGCTATTATTAAACTCAGCAATCTTACTGTTTAAACCGCGCACATTTTGATATGTCAAAATAAAAGTACTGTTATCATCTGCTAGATGCTTATTGCCACTGATGATGTTTACTTCCGACCTAAAAAAGGTTCGTCTGAATAATTTGTGTATTGCTGTTGTCGTTCTATTCTTTTTATGTATATAGGACAGTTTGGATCACGTGCTGTGTGATTCCTTGCTGCAAGTTTTGTTTTATTGCAGTTGGGGCAATCAAAGATGGTTTCGGTGCAATCCGCGGCCAGATGCGATTTTCCACATTTATAACAACATAGCTTTCCTGTGCAATACTTAGACACATGCCCAAACAAGCAACACTTAAAACACAAAGCAACGTTGGTGTACTCCTGAACATATACTGGACATAAATCAAATGCGAGATCATTATTCCTTATTAACCATTTAAACAACTGAGGCGATGTTTGAAATACCCAATTTTCCTTTGCCTCATTTCTACATCCTCTCTTAGTTACAAACTTGAATGCATCAGCTATATTTGTTCCAAACGTGTCAGTTATGCAGGGATTTTCTGAAATAAATTCAGCAACAAATTCATTTGGGGAGTACCCTTTTAAAATACCGGTTATCATGATCATAGGATCATTATTAACTATATTTTTAATCTCTATATTATTCTTTTCTACCAGACTATCTTTAAGCTTTTGTTGTTGCAGGGCGTTATCACATTCAATGATAACACTTCCATTCTCGAGCCGTTTAATTCTCTTAAATTGACCATCAATCTTTGCAGCTTTTACAGATTTTTTAATTTCATGTAATACCACTTTGGGATCGCTCTGATCCTTGATTTTGACAATGCTTTCATGCTTGACTGTATTTTGCGGTGGTGTTTTCCATTCTTTAATGTCAGGTTTTGAAGCTGGATTATTTTTCGCTGGTGTGTATTTAAGTGCCTGACTAAATGTTTTCTTGTTACTAGAAGGTGGTGGCAGATTAAAAACTGAGTCACTCACTGAAGGTGTAGGCGATGAGATGATTAACTTTTTGTATTCTCGCATTTGGTTATTTAAATCCAGATCTGTCTTTTCCGCCTGCCCAATTCTAAAAGCCAACGTAGTAACATGTTTGTGCACAGTAAATATAGCGGAATTCATGGAACTACTTTCAACCAATGGCAAGCCAGCAGTTGCTTCCTGAAGCGTCTGAAGAGCAACAAGTACTTCATTTAAAACTAGCTCCGTTGGCAGAAAATTGGATAAACCATCAGGTGAAGAAGGGCTAGTCTGTGTGTCAATGTTGTTTGAGTTATGTTTTTTTAACTTATTTTTTCCTAGCATAGAGGGACTTGAGTTTGATCGCTGTCTCTTTAGCGAGTGGGCTGTACTATCCTTATCAGCAACAAAAGTATACCCATTATTTTGTACACATTCATTTTGTGGCAATACTGTTGGCGGCGTTCTCGTAACTGACTTTTTTGGCTTAAATATTAAATTAACGTCGTCGCTGCTAACACACTCTGCTGTAGAAATATAGTTTTTGGAATGCCCTGGTATTTCAATGCTTTGTGTATTAAGATCCTCAATATTTTTTATCTTGGATTCACTGACTCTTTTTGCTGTGTCGAATTTCTTATTAATAGGAATTCCGATGATCTTATTTATTTCAGAACGTGTAATATTCAATGATCCCACAGAATTACCACTCGAATTACGAAAATTCGTTTCTTTATCCGGTGGCTGCTTATCTTTGTCACTATTTAAATTCATGATTTTATACTATACCACAAATTTGTTAAATCACGTCGGCAAGAAATAACAAAACTAAATAAATAAACGTAGCGATTTCAAAACACCCATTCACGAATAGATGTCACTGACGACTATAATGTTCATTCGGGTAAAGTTGACTCGAGTAAACTTTAGCCAAACGAAGTCAGCGCAGCGAGAGAGAGATAGCCAGTGCGTTGCTTGGCACGACAAGATTAACGATTTTTTCTTCCTAGGTAATGAAAAAAACTCAACCATGAAATGTCAGAGTTCAATCTTTTAGACATTTAGCGTTTTTCTTGAAAAGGGCTAAGAGTAGATTTTCTGATTTTGACATGTATTTAAGCAACACGATAAATGTCGAAAAAACAATTAATTTTGATGACATTATTTTTGACGATCTTCCAAACTCTATTGAAATTGGCTAGAATCGAGTATTTTGTTTGACATGTATAATTTTGAAGAAGGCATCACTTTTGGTCGTTTTAGTACCGAGAAAGCTGTGAGGATCCAAAAAAATGAGAAGGTAGTTCGATAGGCAATTTCTAGGAGAAAAACTTTCTTGCTTCTTTGCTTCGGAAATATCAGGAAAATAGACTTTTGAGGGAATATGTAAAAACATCGATTTTTTGTTTTTTTTCCTGGAGGTATAATTTTTATGACGATGTGAATTTACACTTTACTCGATGATTATAATGTGCATATCTTTTCGTTTGAGGATTACTTGAATTATTTATGAGTCTTGGTCACTGTTCATAATAAGGCTTTTAAGACTGGTTTTGTGTTTTATTTAGGTTTAATATTTATTGGTAATTTAATTTAGTTTCGGTTAGTTTGAACATCTCCACTGATTTAACAGCTAGTACAAATTGATTATCATTCAGAGATTAGTTCACTTTAAATACTTGACAGTTTTAACTTTTAGGCCATTTTAACTTTTAGTTGACAGATTTATTTTAGGTTCGACTTTGCTATTTGAAGAGAAGCACCGAGAGGAACCATTCCAAGTTTCCTTGCATATAGGCACTGAGGCATAATTTTAGATTTGGAGGACTTATTCAGGGTTGCCTTCTCCAGAAATATCTGCCGGACTGAGGGTCCGCTCGAAAATGTATATTCGGCAATTTGCTGACGGTTACAAGTTGAAACTTATTATCGCGTTGTAACAATCTGAATTTGCCACTATAAAAGATTATACCATTTTATTTTGTATGCTGTATTTTGCAACTAAATATTCAATATTTTGTGGTGAGAATTATTGAGTATTAACATCTTCGGTTAATTAATTATAAAATCATTAATTTTATTTGTTGTCAATAAGTTCAATGGACTTCCAATTGCAGAGTTTATTCATATTAATTAGTTATACATACTATTAATAATACTTAATATGTATTAGCTTATCAACACTGTTATGGCTGTAAGTGGCTATTCTGATCATCCTTGTTCTTATGTTGTGCTCCAGCACTTTGTGACTGTATTTATTTTAGTGGATAATCTATTAGCTCGCAAGCAGCAAACAACTAAAATAAGGTATTGTGTTATTAGTTTAACTTTGCTTAGTTATATTACAAGAATTATGTTTACTTGCAGTTCTGAATTTAAGATCTGAGTTAATAACCTACCATTGATCCTCGTTAGATCCGTCAAATTCATATACTGCTTTTGGTTTGAATATTTCTCTTGTAATCGCAGGCTGATATGACTTTTGCTTATTATTGAGGTCATTTAAGGTTATTTTGTCATTCCCCTTTCTTAGCTATAGTTGTAGACTTGGATAATTGGGCTCTCTACTTTATATCTTTTTTTTTTCAAATCGCATGGTGTAAGTTTTGTAATATTCGATTGGTAGCCTTGAATATTAGTAATAAGCTATTTTCCATGGTTGTTGCTGTCGATTCGGATTTTTAAGGGTTTATTATTTCGTTTAGGAATATTTTTTATTTGGTCGGTACAAACAAATTAATTTTATTAACTTATTTTGACCACAAAGGTGAAGGTAGCAATTAACTGCATAATTAACTACAGGCAATTAAAGGAGTGGACTGTATAAAAAGAGGGTGTTAAACATAGATTATGTGAATTGAAACTCGATAGGTATGTTAACGTACTTTAATAATGCAATTATGCATTTGCAATTGATGTAAAAATTTAGGTACAATTTTTAGATACTTCTTAATCTACTTCCATGCATTCACTCACATAAAAATTAAATACAAAAGTTTCTTAATTATTAATACCTACTAAAAAGTCTTGATTGTTTGATTTAAAACTGAGTTTCTTATCTTTCTTATTTTAATACTTTTAGATCTCGAACTTAGCAACGTTCACACATCGTACCTTTGAACTTTGACTGCTTTACCTGTATCTTCAACAGGGAGAGATTTTACTAGTTACTTTCCAACTTATCCTTTGTTTATTTTACGGAAACCATAACATCCCTTTCACCTTGCTTGCAGAAATTATTCGACCAGGAATGCCAATCCGCCATCTTATGTTCAATTTGCCAAAGGGTACGCTATCTTTCTGGCTTCGAGGAATTGGGTTAAACTGCCCAAATGACTTGGACAAAGATAACTGAGGTGCACTAAATATTTTCTAATATTTGTGCATACTAACGGAGAAATTGCCTTAAAACAGAACTAGGAGAGGGCTTGATGTTTTTCGGCGCGAACTTGATGCGGAGCGATGACAAGACCGACGCACCAAGGCTGAGTGTTTGCTACGCACTGAATTATGAACTTTCTTACGATCTCGGGAGGGACAATAACGCGGAAAAGTTACGCGTCAGTTTTATCTAAGAGGGGGACATCTTCTTTCTTTCTTTTATACACTGCTGTTTACTGACGAAGACACGAATATATTAAATAATTGCAAACGCTTAAATTGAACCCAATTGAAATGGCAAAATGACATTTAGCTGTATAGGATGGAATCGACCATCCAGGTTTGGACTAAGGGGTATTGAAGAACTGACATATGCTAATTTAAATGCAGAAATTGAGTTGTACCCGGGGTGAAATAAATTTATTTTGAGTTTAATTACGGTTCATTCATACTACATACATACAGGGTGTTATCACCAAACTATACGGCGAAAAACGATAGTTTCTACACGTGTTGGAGTGTTTCCCCAACACTATTGTATATTGAAAAATTTAACTTCAGCTTCTGCAGTAGTTTTATGACGCTTAGTTCTAGTTTATTACCTTAGAAGTATTTGCCGTATTAACTATTTCCTCATTTCAATCATTGCTCTTGGATCTAAGTTACAGATTTATTTGCTTTTATCTGTGTTAATTTTATTACACCGATCACCAGTTGCACTGCATTCCATAGGGATTTTACCTCATATCTGAACTTTTTTCTTAATGAAACTTTAGTTTTGATCATATGGGGAAGTTTATAATATTTAGGGGTGGTTCATAACTATTTCTTTTTATATTCAAGTTGTTTCCACTTTTCGTATTATTTTTATTTGCTGATTGTTACTGAAAATTCGTTGATAATTTTTGGGGTGACTTGTTTTATAAAAAATATATATGCAAGGGGGCCATAATTTCTTCATTGCAGTAAGGTGCCTAGTATAATTAGTATTGGGTTCTTATAGGGTTTTCACGACCGGGTTTCACTACCGGGTCCCACTACAGGATTTCACCTTCGAGCTCACTTTCGCCTTTTGGGTGGAGGACTCTCATTTTCGAGCAGGTGACTTTCACCTTTATTGCTGTTCGTTGCGCCCCTGTGGCGAGCGAAGCGAGCGGAGGGATATGCGTGAAGTGTAATATTGGACATTCTAATGCAAACGTTACAAATGTAAATATTTAACAACGCACGTCAGGCTGTCTCTGTTATAGGAATGTGTTGTGCAGGCTGTCTATAACTGTTAGTACAAAACGTGTTCTTTCTAACGCCAGAATATAGGCAACCAATTCCAAATAAGTGGTTGCCTATATTCACGTGTCACGCGGCCTAACGTGGCATTCGATTTTCATGTCGATGTCGATGATGTCGATATAGGATATGTCATCACATCAGTTCTCGGGTACTTGCAGACTCACTCAATTTATTTTTTATAACCTTATCATTGTTGACCGTAGTTTTGTTAATTTTATTATTTTTTCCCTTTTTTTTCTTGCCTATTGGTAAAATGATTGTTACTTTCAATATTGACTGATTATTATTGCATTAATTAGGTGCGGCTACTAATTCATACTTTTCGGTTTATATACAGGGTGGTGCAACCAAGATGGGGTGGACGATTGTGAGTAAACGGTAAGGAATTTCGAAAAAATATTTTTTGCATGATGTTGATAGTCAAATACGCTATGTTTTAAAAATATAGCCATAATACAGGGTGGTCCGAAAAAGTCGTGGCGAACCAAACTTATATTTTTTTAAATGGAACACCCTGTATATAATTATCCCAATTTATTCTCCTCTTGATTGCGATCACTTTGATATAAGGTTTATTAGGACTAAAACTGATAGTAAGGGATTGAGGCGCGGTTAAAGTTGAAAACATGCTCAGAGTTCGGTCATTTTTTGACAACATTTGAAACAGGTACAGAAAACCCAAATATTCTATGAAACGTATCATATCCTTGAATACAATAATCGCTTACAATTTGTTTAAAATTATTCATTGTTATACAGGGTGGCCAAGTTTTGCAAATAAACCCTGGGCTCATTTTTTTTAAATGGAACACCCTGTATATTTTATTTTCATGTTAAAGATAACATTTCTAGCTTTCAAAAAAACCATACATGATACTTCTCTGACCAATAGTTTTGTAGTAAAATAGCACTGAAAACAAATTTTCTTATTTCTTCCATTAACGCGGGTGTGCCTCAGGGCGCAATACTTTCACCAACTCTGTTCCTCATCTTTATTAATGCTGCTGACCGAAAGTTTTGAGGATAACACTACCCTAGTCTCAAAATTTAGATCAGAAAAACTTTTACCAGCGTCTGAGACATCACCGCAGACAGGAGCAGATTACAGCATAGCAATTAATAAAGACCTGGAAAAAGTTCAAACTTGGGGCGACATAAATTTGGTTTACCAAGAGGGCCAATACTTCGGGCCCTTACATCATTATGGCAGGATCGACCATTCCTTCATCCTCGTCAATCGAACTGCTGGATGTCTCGGTCAACAGCAATATGTCCTGGCATGAACACGTTGCTAACATCGCAAAATCAGCCTCCCAGAAGCTTGGTCCGCTATTTCGCAATAAAAAAAACTGTATACACTGCAGCAGTTACTCTTGCTCTATAAAGCGAAAATAAGACCGTGCTTAGAATAGTGCTTACCTATCAGGGCTGCCGTACCAAAGCACACCCAAAAGCTGCTGGATTCCATCTAGAAGAGAGCTGTTCGTCTTGTCGGCGATCCAGAGTTGACCCGGAATCTGGATATTCTGGAATACCGCAGACATGTGGCCGAGATGTCACTGTATTACAGATACTTTCACGGCAGATGTTCCCAGGATTTGACCCACCTCATACCGCACCTGGCAATGCCTGTCAGACAGTCACGACAGACGGCAAGAGCACACCAGTTCGTCGTACAACTGGAAACACCTAGAACAACGCTTTACAAGACCTCCTTTGTCTGGCGCACTGCTTCACTCTGGACTCACTCACTCCCAGGACATCTGTTTCCTCCTAATCACAACCTACAACTATTCAAGAACCGTGTCAATCAACATCTTCGCACACACACCGCTCGGCGAGCGCCATAGGATCTCCCTTTAGTGTGTGTACCACTACCATACAGAAAGAAACTGATAATTATTGAAACTGGTTTTTTAATTTATATATTTTTAATAAACATGTAAATGTTTCGGATCTCAGTTTACTTAACTTATGATTATTAGGTCATCTACAACTTGTGAATAATGGATTATGTTCATTATGCTGTAGTAGCTTTCACAAATTCGTAAATCTTCTGTTTCATTTATGATGGTGTCATGTCTTACTAATATTAGATATTCAATAATAATCAACTTAAAATCAACATAATCGTATTAGAATGCAGAAAATTTGTTTTTAGTGCTATTTTACTACAAAACTATTGGTCAGAGAGGTATCATGTATGATATTTTTTGAAAGCTAGAAATGTTATCTTTAACATGAAAATAAAATATACAGGGTGTTCAATTTAAAAAAAATGAGCCCAGGGTGTATTTGCAAAACTTGGCCACCCTGTATAACAATGAATAATTTTAAACAAATTGTAAGCTATTATTGTATTCAAGGATATGATACGTTTCATAGAAGATTTGGGTTTTCTGTACCTGTTTCAAATGCTGTCAAAAAATGACCGAACTCTGAGCATTTTTTTCAACTTTAACCGCGCCCCAATCCCTTACTATAATTTTTAGTCCTAATAAACCTTATATAAAAGTGATTGCAATCAAGAGGAGAATAAATTGGGATAATTATATACAGGGTGTTTTATTTAAAAAATATAAGTTTGGTTCGTCACGACTTTTTCGGACCACCCTGTATTATGGCTATATTTTTAAAACATAGCGTATTTGATTATCAACATCATGCAAAAAATATTTTTTCGAAATTCCTTACCGTTTACTCACAATCGTCCACCCCATCTTGATTGCACCACCCTGTATCTGTATTAATCTTAAGTAAACCAACGTGATCACTTTGGATAGTAGTGCTAAGGGTTTTTTTAAGTGTAAGGCATAGAGTACCGAGTTTACCAACCTCATATGGTACCCTTAGTTTCTTAATAGCTTTTTTTTATTGTGGTCATCCTTTTTCTTTATGAGTCATTGTAAGAATGTTGTTATTTTAAAAAGGAATCAAGAAGCCAATAGATGGAACCGTAAATTAAGGTTATGTTTTCTTGCTTCTTCGGATTTAGCTGGCAGAACTGGTGGCGCTCACGAACTCCACCCCACGAGCCGGGATATTGCATACATGACTCTCATGTGTTAGGTTTGCTTTGGTTAATAAGAAAATCTTGTTGCAGCGTGAATTGGCTATATAAGTTTGGCTTGCATATTTACGTAACATTTTTCAAGTTCAAGTTCAAACTTTGGACATACTGCTTATACGTTTTAGTGGTACCAAATAGTTACCCAAGTTCTTCTGCATCACCACACTCTATCAGAAAATGAGTAGTCATATAAATATTAAAAATCAAGAGATCAGACCGAGTGATCTATAAGGATCTCAGCTTTTAAGTTTCACTTTTCAATTCTGACTCTAAAAATGTGACCCTATTAAACAAAAGCTATATTAAATTCACTTTATTGCAATTAGACAAAACAGCAGGCAGACGCTTAGCAATTGCCTAATGAAATACCTAGTATTTTACATTCACATCTGGCTGTTATTGGCTCGCAATAAACGGGATATGTAATATCGCTAATAGCAGAAATACCAGTGCATTTTCGATATTAAACAGTTATGGCCTATAAGCATTCTATCCTACTAGACGCTCATCAATAGTATATTTCACAAAGAAAACTTTATAGCCTTCCAGGAGATCGGGTAATAAAATAATCTTATGTAAAATCGATGGTCGTAGAGGCAGTAATACTTTCACAAGCACTGTGGAATAACTGAGTGAAATATGATAACGGTTGGCATTCTTTTCCTCCCTACAAAACTGGATATTTAATTCTTGCGAGCGAAGTGATACGATAGTTACATCCAGTAGCCGCCAGCAGTAGCAGAATAATTTTATATCTGAAACAATTTCATCGATTAAATAAAGAAAAGACAAAAGCAGTATGCTTATGTTCTAACCCAAATACTATTATACGATTTTTGCCTTCAATACAAGCTTTAATTGTCATGTTTAGGGAAATGAAAATAAAATTACAACTTCTTTATTAACGAGTGTCAGATTAAATTACAATGTTCGAATAGATTTTAGGATATTTCTGTATTCAAAGGCACTGAATGCTTTCAACTTCTCAAAATTTGATTAGGTTAGTTTGAGTTTGGTTTTGTGGACCTTGAGTTGTAAGAAATATCGGCATGAAGCAACTCAAACAATCGTTTATGATGGAGCTAGCCGACTGTCGTAATTTTGGAGTTAGTTTCAGTTACATATTAGCTTCTCTTCATGTTGCTTGAATTACCATAATTTAACATTTGTGATTGAAGTGAGAAGTTTTCCACCGATTCGTGCTATGACTTTGATTTTCTCCAGATAAACAGGTAATTAAATTAGAGTTGGTTTGGGGATATATGATGGTGCGAAACTTTGACCTTCTCCGAGCAAATAGTTAACAAAATTATGTTGCTCAAAGAGCAACTTATGTAGACAAAATGTATAATACAATCATCGGACGGCCCGTAGATGTGCCTAATTTGTCGTAATACATTTGCAGTGAAACTAGTTTGGCCATAAAATAACACTGGCTGTTGAAAGCTGGACATGATGGATTGCTGAATAAAGATCTAAGCTTAATTCTTTGCCCCGCCCTATTACTAAGTGGTAAGTGATTACTTACCGTCCTTGTTTATGCCAGCAATTAATTAATACAAATAAAAGGACTCCTGTAACGTTGTAAATGTTACGGAATACAATATTGCGAATTTCTATGATTACTGGTTAATTTGCTGTATCGATATTGCTACCTTACCAATGTGAGTTGATGTCGGTACCCGAACCCTTTCGAAAAACTAATTTCGTTCCGAGGGCTAGTGTCTTTCTGAGGGACAGAATTCATTATGTAAGACTGAATTGAATTATGCTTTACCAAGGTCATTTTTTTGGTCCGGGCGACGCAATCACCGTTGACAAACGCGCAGAGATCCAGGAAGCCATGTCTACCCAGATATTTAGCGGTTGTATATGTGTATATATTTATCTCAGAGTTTAATTTATTAATGTGGTATTTTTGAGGACTTTTTGAAAGGGCTACCTTTATTTTAGCTGCGACAGGAGTGATTTAAGAGTGGTTCGTCTAGTATTTATTGCATTATACCTACATAGATTTTCTAACTTACACTAAAAATTGGGTAATATTAAAATATTAATAAGAATCATAGCTATAACGTAGAATTGGAAGAAATTGTCATTCTAGTAATATTGGCATGATATAAAATAGGATAATCGTAATATTGATTTTACCCATAGCGTTTAGAACCTCAACTTAATTTTAGATAGGATTAATTGTCCTGCACAAGTGGTGTAAGTTTATTATTTTGTAATAAACAACTTGGATGTCTATTTTGGAAAACTGCGGTCAAGATATTATCTAGTCTAAATAACAAATTTTCGCAACGCTCATTTATAGGGTACTTTTTCTAAATTTTATTACTCGATTTTCAGGAAGCTTTAATAATTAATAAATTTCGTGCAACAAAAAAATCTAGTGGTGCCCTTTCCTCTAACTGCCAAAGACTTCAACCCATGCCTTCTATAAAGAAATATAAACCGCTGAGTGAGTCAGGCATATGGACCAGCTGAATGAGCAATTAGCAATTAAGGCTAGTAATACTCCAACAGAAACTCATGAACAGCTCTCCAGACAGCCTTCAGAAGGAAACGTACACGATTAACAGTCAACATTGGTAGGAGGGAACGGTAAGGCTCGTCACGTAATTTAAAGGGACATTTTCTTAGTTAGTCGGAAAAATAAGTCGGAAAAACATCAATATATTCAAGGTTTCTATTTATAACTCAAGATAAGGAATATTTACAGGCAGGGATAAATACACCGAAATCAGCTAGCTGCCTCAATTGTGGACGAGACAAAATATCAATACCAAAAGCAACTCACCTGACGTAAACAGTGGGAATAGCAGTACGGAATGAGTTCGGGCACCTAACAAACTATAGAACAAAAGGAAGGCAAAGGTACTGAGATTTTGAAAATGGTTAGAGTAGAAAATCTCACGATGATATTTTACAAAAAAAAACTTTTTTCTACGATACCTCGCTACCTATCAGTATGGCTGATTTCTGAAAAGTGGCCGTGTTCTATTTTCATCCAGGGAGATGATGAAAGGGAAGCCACCCGCAAATTATACAGGATATCCCTGATTTCCAAGATATAAACCAGTCAATCTATACCAATGACAAGCTCACGGGCCACACTTTTCCCATCAGCATTTCGAACTATCAACCAAGATTTTGATCCGACACATCCTAACCAAATTAGATAAGTACCTGGCCACAAAAGGAATAGGATTTAATAGTTTACCCAATATATCCCTAAAAACGGGCTCATAATTAGTTAGTACGGTGACTAATTCACCGAACTGCTGTCAACCTCATAGGAGTCGCAGTCGATGCTGCGCCTACCCGTACAGGCACTCATATTTTGTGATATTACTTAATTCAACCACGTTGCTACGCAACTCCGACTTTCATGCTACATACTACAATGGTAATCTATAATTATAATGCATAGCAAGCGGTTTTAAGAACAGATCTTTTTATGAGTGAAAAATCGATGCAAGGCAGTTCCGAGCAACATGTTCCTACTAAGCTAAATTTTAATCGAAGGCATATCAATTGACATAATTCCTGAGGGTCAGACAAGAAATAAAATATTTTAACGAATGTTACATCAAAGAAAATCCACGAACACCGAAATAATATAGCTTTTTAGGATGGCATACGGACACGATTAACTTTCATCATGAGATAGCGATCGTAAGATAAGGTAAGGTAAACGGTCTCAAAATGGCATATTGCTAATTTGTTTTCGTTGCTGTTTTCACTCCCATTTGCACATTAAACAGCCTTACACAATCCTGTTTCCTTCAGGAAAATCAAGAATTCAAATAAATTGTAGAACGAGAAAAAAAAATTATATAATAAGCAGCGAAAATTGTGCTAAAATAACCAAAATGAAGCAAAGACAAACCGTCTAAGAATCGAGTAGCGAAAAACTAAATGTTCCAAGTAAAATATATGAAATGCACTGGAATTAAAGTCCACCACACTCATACAAGTTACATATTTTATAATATTAATTAACTTGAAAGAAACGTAATAGTGTCGAGTTTTTTCATTACCTATTTTAATAACGTTTAGGTATACCACCTTTGATTTTACTAGGTTGTTTTCTTTTGAACGTAATGCAATCATAATATTACTAGTTAATATAACGTCCAGGTAGGCTCGAGGAGCGCGAACAGTGCATGATCATGTTCTGAATAGTTTGAGAGCCATTTATAACGGTTTGCTTTAAATTACATTACTTGTTCTAATTGTAATTATTATTAATAATCATACTTATTACTCGTTATCGATTTATTCTACGACACTAGGGTTACCTGACCTATTTATTTACCATTCTCTTGACCAGTCAGTGTCTTTGTTCATTTTCTTTTAATTTTACTTACAATGGGATTCATAAAACAAATCGAAAATATAAGTTTTTACTACAGGTCTTACGGATTCGTTGGTAACAGTGCAATATCTGTAGAACATTATTGGCTTCTTCGTTTGATTATTCAACCTATATAATAAATATATCTTCTTGTTATTTGGTATTTTCTCTTACTCATTGTTTTCCATTATCGCTTTCATAATAACATTGTGGTTAATCGTTGTGGCTACCATAGAGAATCTTCACTTGGTAGGAGTGAATAATTTTTTATTGATAGATTATATTTTTAGAAACGTATAAGTACGGAACAGCAAAGAAGCCTGAGAATCCTTCGAAACCAAGTCACTGTTATTACTAGGCGGAACAGTTTATTATAGCTGCAAAACCAGATCTATAAGTTGTAATACATTTGTGCTCATCGCAAACCGAGTATAATGTGAGCCAATGAAAGGATAAACGAAGTTTCGCGATAACTTAATAAACTTTACACTAGTCCACTATAGTTGGGCGTATTTACCTATTCCATTAACGTGCATCATATTCGCGATATTCATTCTATTTATATCTAAATAAACGGCTGCCTGTATTGCGTAATTACTTGGAAGTGACGATACCGAACAGACAGGGAAAATAATTAGAAGCGCCGCACGTGAGATAATTGCTCACGTTATTGATGTATCTGCATTTTACATCGGTGTTTCTAAAACTAGTAATAAAATCTCGAAAAGAATATATCCTTTCACACCTTCTATATCTCCTGGCAAGAAAAGACGGCGATTACCAATGAAGATAAAATAGATGATGAACTGAGGTATTAAGGAAACTATCAAAATGTTTATTCTCTTAATAAAATGAAAACAATTGCTGGGAGCCCAAAAATTTAAATGAAAATAAAGGACTATATTAAATGGTGTCTGACACCATTTTAATTGCTTTAAATATAAACCTGGACTGTTTATAATATGTTGAGATATGAAATTAGATTTGCTGTCCAGCCATGTATCAAACGAATATATTTGTCTACATTTCGTCCCGAAAAATTCATCACCAGGTAGATTTTTTAACTTTTGTCCTTTAACAGACCCAATTTATAATAAAGTAAGATTCAAATGGTTTGGCACAAAATAAATAAATATCAGTTAATTATTAGTAACCACTTCTATTGCTTAGCAGGCGACGAATCTCGCGCAGATAATTTGTTTGGCACAACAATTAGTTGAAGATCTTTCCAACTTTAATTAAGTAGTTACTTAAACCTATTTTTACTTAAATAACTTCACGTGGTACCAAGTATATTACCGTAAGAAAATTGAGGTTTACTTTCAGACGAGGACAGCATATGGTGGGTCTTTTTCCTCTTTTCAAAAGAACACTAAAATAAACGAAAATTGACCAAAACACATGGACGAACCACTAGAACTAGAACAAGATAAAAATATAGACTGCTGCATTTTCACCGTAATTAAAGGGAGAAGTAGGTCTACATTATGTAAAGTGCTTAATATATAATGTTATCATCCTAATATGTGTCTTCTTTTATAAATTAGGTATTATGTAAACACTCTTATTCAAAAGGTAGAATTAAATGAATCAGAAATCAATTCAGGATATAAATGGTAAATTAAATTAACTTCTAACTAGTAATTAAGTATATATGAACTTTTGGACCATTACAACTATTCGGAACAGACGTTATCCAACAACTGCTATACTACAAAGGCAAGCAGCTTAAATGAACTTGCTGATGACGTCCCGCTGTGTAGGTCATGGACTTCCGGCTTCGATCTCCTACAATAGAGTGATATCCCCAAGACGTTGGAAAGTCAACCGTTCACTCTAGCCTAGAACGGCGTTGCTGTATAATAATATAGCCGATCAACTAACTGGATCATTTGAATGAACTTCTAGATCTATAAAATATATTTTTTAAAGTCACAAATGATAAATCAGAATGCTGCTTAAATATCTGGTGACCCTTTTGTAATGGAAATTATGCGAACGGTCCAAAGCTGCGAAGGTTTCGCCATTTCTTAGAAAGCTAGAAATACGCAGAAAATAGTTAAAAGCAATTCCCCCCAAAACTTGTATCATTGTAAATGAATTTATATCTTCAAATATAAAACATTAACTATTTCATACTTGGGAATATTGGAACGCTCTCCACCAGTATCCACAAATGAAGTTCCGAAGTGTCCATTTCGGACGCTCTCTTGACGGGTGTCAAGTGTATTTTTATTTTGGCAATTGACGAGGTCTTCTCATTCGAAGCGAAATAAAGACAAGTAGTTTTAAAGTTGCGATATTACCAATGTCATTTTTGACCATCAGATCCATGTTTCGTATCAATTCAACATGAGATAAATTGGCAAGCAGACAGCCATTTATATTGTCAACTAACATAAAATCATACAGTGGGAAGTTTGAACTTAACCTTGAATCGCAATTATAAATTGTTGTTGATTAAAGTATAAACTGTTATGATTAACCTTGTTGACAATTCAAAACAATACTCGAATTAGAGGTCAAAGTTAGGTATAAAAAGCTGTGCAGCAGCCCATACCGGCAGACTTTGATCTCCAGTGCGAATTACCGAAAGGGAAAAGCCACTCTGATCAGGCACACCTTAAAATTGAATCAGTGAAAATTAATAACGCCATATGGCAAAGTGCTATTTAAATTAACTACATATAAAAAGTAAACTACGTAACTATATATTCAGCCAGATCAAATAATAAGCTCCCTCTCTCTCTGCTGTTCGTGGTTAACATTTTCGCGAGGAATATTCCAAGGGACTTACGAGATATGCATTCCCGAATATTTTGGTAATACTTACAACCTTCTATACTGAACCTGAAGTTAATAAACCAAGCCTTTTTTACACCGTTTCTATCCATCTCTCTAAACTACCTAGATCTGAGCTCCGTCTTCTGAAAGAGCACTGCGCAACTACTGCAACGAAGTGAGGTCCATAGGCAACAAGCAGTAGAAGCGTGTATGTGACAATATTATCTCTTATTATCGACAATTTCGTCACGTAAATGCAATTTATGTAAAGTGGGGTTATCTTTTTAAAAAGTATGTTATATCCTTGTGTTTCGATACTAGATAATTAAAATTATTCATAATTTAACTAGAGTCCTTCCTCGGGGCTGAATCTCCATCTGCCGCCTAGTTTTTGCCTGGCCTAGAGTGATGCTGGCCGCATGGTGTGACGTGCAGCTTCGCAGAAAGTATCAGGGAAGGAGCCTTAATTGGGACCAAATAAGTAGCCGTGTGGGTTGAGAAATAGCTACCAACCTCTGCCAGTGATTTCCACTTCTGTGTGACTGTGTAGATAAAGTACAAACAAGTAGGCCATATAATTATCTTATTCTTATCAAATTTACTGTTGAATGACTTTTAATCGATAATTATCTTTTATTGTCTCTATTACCGTTTCTTATCACTACCTGATTAATTGAAACAGACTGTCTTCACTGTCGTATCTGATATTATCTCGGTTAGGGAATGTCTTGTTAATGTTATTGAAATTATCTGATATTGTCTTGATTAGCCAATGTCTTGCTTATATCACCATCACTATTTGATTTCCTTTTTTGTATTATGTGCATTTACCGAAATGCTACACCCCACTCTAGGTTATATAATTATTTACCGTATTTTTATCGAACTTCCCGCTAAATGAGTTTAAGTCGTTTATTGTCATGTACCCTATCTATTACTATTTCTTACCGTAATTTGGTTTAGCAATACTTACTTTCTTCATTATCGTATCTGATATTATCTCGGCGCGAATGTTTTGTTAATATTATAGAAATTATCTGATTTACTCTTGCTTTGCACTTAAATGCTACCCACGAATTGTAATTTGCTGTAAGCGTGATGGTAGTACCTAACTACCACACTAAGTTTTTGTCTATACGCTGGTTAGCAAATTGAGCTCACTTCGGATTTCACTGACCACATATTTTCTTCACAGGTATTATTTGATTTACTATTTATTTTACTATTTATCTGTACAATGACATTAGGGCTGACATGTGATTAATTTGTAATTGTTTTATTTAGAGGATTAATCATCTGTGATTGTCTGTTACTTAGTCAGAACTTTATAAATTCAAATTTTAGTTAGGCAGTAATGATGATTTAAAATTTAAGATCAAATGTTAATGATTTTATAATTTGGGTGTGACTTAGTTTAAGGAATCTTATAATCATTCTAAGTGCAATACTATAATCTCAGTTAGGTTTGAGACTTAATTAATGTTCCATTTTACATGAAATATCTCAGAATATATTTAATCTCTAATAAATAATGCCCAAAAATCATTGATATATTCATACAAGAAAATTTAGTGGCGTCTTCGCCCAACTATCTACTCTACGATCAACACCTATAAATATTAATACCGCTGAGTGAACCAGGCATATGGACCAGTTGTTAAGCAAATAACTTATGTTCCTAGTGTGAGTAACCGAATTTGTAAATATCTTTTCGTGACGTTTTCTAGGAACATGTTATAAAAGATTAATTAGATGACCCAAAATTTGGCCTTCAAAATAACCAAGGATGGCTGGAAATTAGAAATATTTTCTAACAAATTAACACGACTAATCCCCATTGCTTTAAATTACATTGCTTACCACATGCTTGAAATTTTTAAATAATGTTTCGAAGAACTAAACTTAAACTCTAGTTTACCGAGAAAGCAAATTCTTTATAAAATAGGTCTGCGCGATACGTAAAATTAACTGGAGGCATAATGTTAACATGATTCGGAAACTTTACGAATCCGAATTAAGGGCTCAAAATTCAGTCGATATTAGCATTAAAATCTATTAATTTTGATTCAGTCGCTCGAACATAAAGGTAATTTCATGACTATGAAAATATTTTGATTTTTTTTCTCAAACATTGTTTTTGTCTGCGATCTTCTCAAGCGAGAACGTCTAGTAATATTTTGAAGGCTGCAATATATTTACAATGTAGTATGCGAAAGCTACCGATTACGAGGAGGACGAAGTTTTCCTAGTTCCTAAGGAGGCTGGCGCCTACTTATATAGTCAGACGCTCTATGTGTACTCGAGCTAAATCGGCGTGTGTAAACCATACTCCGATTCAGTTTGAAATAACATATAGGAAACTATTTTATCAAAACTTTTGCGTTCACATCATATGATTTATGAGGACAATTTAGACGTTCTCCTAGCCCAACAACGAGATACCAATCATCCAAATTTGGAAGCAACTATTAGTCTGCCAGATTATGATTATCGACGTAAAAATATAACATTTAAAAATTATTTCATTTATGTGTGTGGTTATCTCTTGAAAAGGAATTTAGAAATTCATGAATGCCACCTTTGTCTTCAATTTTCTAATGCAACAGAAACTTTAGACAAGTCATTCTCATTCACACATTTCAAAGCATACGACTCTGAAAACAATTATTTTGGAAAATTAAAGTCACCCAACGAAGGCTTTATCTATTTTGTTTCTAAACTAGAAAAAAAAATGTTAATGAGTTTGATAAAATATCTGTAGAGATAAACGTTACCAAAATTTATTCTCAAAAAATTAAGTCTATACCCTTCAACCGTACATGCTCGGGCATCCCTTTATTTATATAATTAAATTATTCATTGGGTTAAGCCTATTTTACACCATAAAATAAATCTTATAAGTTGTTAAAAAGGAAAAAGTCATAGAAAAATTAATATTTTGTTCCATCTTTAATTTTTTTGGTGAATAAAAAAACATTATATGGCTGAAAGTGACTTTCGTTTTCACAACCTTCA
>MU191355.1:0-10410 GCA_016904865.1 Pissodes strobi
GCACTTTGAAGTGTGTTTCGACGAGAGAAAGGCCTGGCTGGAGTAATGTTTATTCGAATCGTCGGATAGTTGGGAACGTATATTTAATTGATGGATACCTAGAGAACCAGGCAATTGCATATATTGCATTTTTTTAACGTATGTATTTAAAGTTTTGGGAAAAATAAAAAGCAACAAAAACTTACAAACATTACACAGCTCTGCAAAGTAAAAATTCGCAGTGATTTTTATAGTAATTTTAGAGTTGATTACGGAAAAAAATAATGAAATAATTTCATCACGTACAGTTTTCTTAAAAACAGTATGTCAGGAATAGTGTGCATTGGGTATTTTTTTTAATTACGTAGGTACAAGAAAGATTCCCAATATTCCCCAAATAAATTTTATATAAGATAAATAATGATTTATAGACCAGGTCACTATAGGAAAGTTTAAAAAAAGTGTCGCTTGGAACCTTAAGGTTATCGGCCCTCAAAGTGTAAAGCCCCCTTCTGAAATTGTCTTTGTAAGGTTGAAAGACATACCCTAAATCTTTTTTTTCTTTCGTATGTTCGGCACACACACAAAAGGACAATCCTATACAACGAGCAGTGCGTGTGCGGAGAAGACGGTGGGCGTTGTACGGAAGCACTGTAAGTTGTAGTTTTCGAGAAAGACGTTACTCGGAAGTACATTCTAGAGCAAGGCAGTCCTCCAGTAAAAGGAGTCTCGTGACAGCGACGTGCTAGGTGTTTGCAATTGAGTCGTATATTAATGAGCAGCTTGTGTCTAACGGGTGGTTCTGTTTGGCGCAACTCTGGGCGGAATCATAAGTGCCAGCACGTTCGAACACCTTTCGTAATAGTATCGATAGTAAAGAGACAGAAAAAGGCAAATTGGTTGAAACCGATGATCTCGTTCTTCTAGAAATACCTACCGGGAATAGAGGAAGTGCTTTGCTGAAGTGTAGTATAGGTGACTCAGCTTTTAGTATTGAGTTTTATACTAGTCTTCTAGCGGATATTGGGTTGAGCTCCTAGTTTGTGTTTTAACACGACCGATTTATCGGGATCTCAATGCTACACTAGGTAAGATTTTTCTGGAATTATTTTTTTACTGCCTGTCGGCACATGGTGATTTTCCATTATTTCTCAAGGCTTTCCGAGCTCATCTTATAGAACCGAGGTAGTTGATCCTCTTGGCAACCCTCCGACTCAAGTGAGGTAAACATTGCTAAAGTTTTTTTGTCTACTTTAATGATTTAATTGCTTTTATCTGTGTTATTTTTTTTACATCGACTACCAGTTGCATTGCATTCCATAGGATGTTTTTTCATATCTGAACTTTTTTTCTTAATGTAACTTTAGTTTTGATCATATGGGGAGGTTTATATTATTAAAATTTAGGGGTGGTTCGTACGTATTTCTTTTTATATTCAAGTTACTTGCATTTTTTGAATTTCTTTTATTTGCTGATGGTTACTGAAAATCCATTGATAATTTTTTGGGTGATTTGTTTTATATAAAAAATATACAGTACAACCTCTTTAATTCGGACAATTAAATGCAAGGGGTGTGTCTGAATTAGGGAAATGTCCGGATTACTGAACACTATATTTGTATGTATGTATTATTATTAAAATTATACGACTTTAGCAGCTTAGATACTTTCATTTAACACATTTATGCATATATTGAAATAAAATTTGGCTTCAAAAACAGAACATAATATTTATGTACAGGGTATGTATGGGGAACTCGAAAACCGTATGAGATACAGTGTCGGTCAAATTAAGGCAAAATTGCGCATTTAAGTGTCTAACAATATGCCGTTTGGAAAGTTTTAAAATTCCTAGTATTTCCAGAGATATCCGGAAAAATATGAAATTTTGAAAAATCGTTTTATTTTTTCCTGTGCTTATTTAAAAACAGATTTCAAATTGAATTGCACTTTTGCAGTGCCACTTTTTCCGCTCTATCCAATGATGTTAACCAGTTTGAAATCCGACGTTTCGTCTTCAAGGGATCATCATCAACTCTCTTTTTTTAAATACGAACTTTAATTTTTTTTTATCGGTTTTCATCGGTATTGGTGTTATTAATATGAGTGTGTATTTTTATTTTTTTTTTATTTTTATTTTTTTTTATTTATATGAGTTGTTTTGGCGTAATTTTAAATAATTTAAGGTAGGTACTTTTGACATTTTTATAGTTTAGAAACATTTTATTTTGGTTTTTGTATTAAGTGGAAAATTGGAGCCCGTATTAAAAATAAAAAATAGTAAAATAATTTTTTACGAGAATATGGCTTTTAACCAATAATTTTTTTTTTAATAGAGAACATAAACAAGTTATATTCATACTGCGTGATACTATAGGTACTTTGATGGAAAAATACACCTATTGGAATTTTGCATATAAATAATAAAAAAAAATAATTTATAGGCAAAATTCCAATAAGGGTGTTTTTCCAAGACTTCAACGTACATAACATCGACTGTTTTCCAAAGTACCTATAGTATCACGTAGTATGATTATAAATTGTTCATGTTCTCTATTAAATAAATTTTTTTAATTGGTTAAATGTTGAAAATATTTTATCTTAGCACTAAGCAACTTGTTTGAGTAATAATTCATGGCCATATTCTCGTAAAAATAATTTTACTATTTTTTATTTTTAATACGGGCTCCAATTTTCCACTTAATACAAAAAACAATATAAAATATTTTTATAAAATATAAAAATTTCAAAAGTACCTACCTTAAATTATTAAAAACTACGCCAAAGCAAAATATTTAATTTAAAAAATAAAAATAAAAAATTAAGTAAAAGAAAACATACTCATTTTAATAACGCCAATACCATCTGAAAAACGATAAAAAAATTTAAATTCGTATTTAAAAAAAGCAAGTTGATGATGATCCCTTGAAGACGAAACGTCGGATTTCAAACTGGATACCATCATTGGATAGAGCGGAGAAAGTGGCAATGCAAAAGTGCAATTCAATTTGAGATCAGTTTTTAAATAAGCCTAGGAAAAAAAAACGATTTTTCAAAATTTCGGTTTTTTCCGGAAATACTCGGAATTTTGAAAGTTTCTAAACGGCATATTGTTAGGCACCTACATGCGCAATTTTGCCTTAATTTGACCGATACTGTATCTCTGACGGTTTTCGAGTTCCCCATACATAGTCACGAAAACGAGCCACCCTGTTCATAATAAATATAAAAAAAACCTCAATCAAGATAATATTACATAAGTAAAGTACATATATGTACATATACATAGGCTCATATGACATAAGTCCTAAACACACAAATACATAATACACAACAGATAAATTTGTAATCGACTTTTGCTTCTCCAAATTCATCTCTTTATCGACAGCTTTATTGCGAAGGTCGCGCAACAAAAGTACTTGATGTGACGGCACATTATTTTCAGATGCCCATTTTATGCAAGGGTTAAAAGATGAAACAGCTTCACTGTGTTTAACAATATTTGAATGAACTTCATCCTCACTGGAGCTTTTGAAGCTACTTCAATTTCGTTGATTATATCAACCTTAGACGTTGTTCAAAACTTTGCTACACTCTACATATAAAGGTGCCTACAGACGACATGGCAAATGTAGGCCAACTTCCGCATTTGTGGACATTGGCCGATCATGTGTATAGAAAACACAGCACCAACTTCGTCCAACGTTGGCGCTGGCCGACGTTCGCCTCGGAGGCGGTATTTCTAGCACACATCAAAGGGATTAGGTTGCGACTGGCATATATTGGCCCGTGGCTTAAATCTCTATCCACACGATGCGTGAACAATTGTATTGTTTATTCAAAATCTGTAGCCGACATTCTACAGAAATTGCTGAATTATCCCGAGGGTTTTTTCCTTAGATCGTCCAGTAAATTATTGGCGCTGTGCCTGAAGAAATGTATTAATTAGTAAGATTTAAGGTGTAATCATAAATGGTTGACTTTATCGTTATAAAGCACACCTTACACTTACCTACTCCAGCTAACATTTGACCCAATATCTGCACTTCTTCTTCTTGGTTGTTTTTTTTTAACTAGCAGTGCAGTTGTGGATAATAACAACAATGATGAAACCGAAATGAATCCATTTTTTTCAATGTTGGGTGTAGTTCGCTATTTTTCACACATTGCCAACATTTGCCAACGTTGGCACGTCGTGTGATTGCTTTCAATATGCGAATGATGACGAATATGCGAATGTTGGCTTCAACATTAGCGGGTCATATACATAGAGGTTGATCAGCCGATTTGGAAGGGCGCAGATCAAACTTGCATATTTATCTTTTAGTTAGTGGGGATTGCTCGCGCCAGATTTAACCGGAGCAGACTTGTTTGTCAGTTTACGCCGCACCAGTGATATCCGTCGTCGATCATATCCAGCGTTGGTTAAAACCGGCATATCGTCTGTAGGCCGCTTTATGCGATGACCGTAGCAGGCGAACTAAGTGAGTTAACAGAGAATGCCGGCTTCCGCGCGCTAGCTACCTGACAGGTTTAAACAACTCAAAATTCCAAAATCCGGAATATCGAGGTGCGTCCGGAATAACAATTGGGCGTCCGGATTACTGGATGTACAGATTAGCATGGTGTCTGCACTAAAGAGGTTAAATTATGGCAACCTAAAAAGGCTGCCATAATTTCTTCATTGAAGTAAGGGGCTTGGTCTAATTAGTATTGGGTTAGTACAGAGCTTTACGACCGGGTCCCATTGCAAGATTTCACTACCGGGTTCTACTACCTTTGACTCAAGTTCACCTTTTTGGGCGGAGGACTGTCACTCTCGAGCAGGTGACTTTCACCTCAACTGCTGAGCTTGCAGCCTTTCCAGTAGCATACCTTGGGATCTAACGGGGTTTCGTTCCGATTATTTTATTTTTTTAGCATTGTTGATCGAGCTTTAAAATAGCTTTAATAATTTTATTAAATCTTTTGTTTTTCGGGCGATTAATATAATCGTGTTTTAATATAAATCCAGCATTGTTGGCTCAGCTTTAAGGTAGCTTTTATTTTATTAATTAATTTATTTTCGTGCCGATTGATGTAATTATTGCGGCTTTGTTATAAATTGATACTATTATTATTTCCTACTGCATTTGTAATAATTGGTGCAGCTACTAGTTCATGCATTTCGATTTACCTATATGTATTAATCTTAAGTAAACCAAAGTGATAACTTCGGATAGTAGTGCTAGAGTTTCTAGGTGTAAGGCATACAGTACCGAGTTAACAACAGAATTGGTCTCAGTACAATCATCATATTGTACCATCATCAATAATTACTTAATAGTTTTTTTGTGGTGAATCCTTTGCTTTTGAATTTCACTATGAGACTGTTGCTGTTTTAAATTAAAAAAAGCCTAGAAGCCAATAGTTCGGACGTTAAATTAAGATTGTGTTTTCTTGTTTAA
This sequence comes from Pissodes strobi, assembly GCA_016904865.1. NCBI lineage: Eukaryota > Metazoa > Arthropoda > Insecta > Coleoptera > Curculionidae > Pissodes > Pissodes strobi. The sequence goes on from MU191355.1 coordinate 5,427, forward strand.
TAAAACGTGCCTACCAACCCCGTCCATACAACACCATCGGAGCATTCCCAGTTTAGCTGGTAGAACTGGTGGCGCCCACGAACTCCACTCCTGGAGCCGGGTATTGCAAACAAGACTCTCCGGTGTTAGGTTTGTTTTAATTAAAATCCTTTTCTTTTTAACATTAATAAGAAAATCCTGTTGAACTGTCATGCCATATCTTATCAAATGCTTTGGATATGCCGAGAGCCACTGCACGAGATTCGCCGTAGCTCTCGATGGCTTTGATCCACAGAGATCTTCCGTTGACCTGTGCATGCGGAAGCCATACTGGCGATCGCTTATGATGTCTGCCGATTCGAGATGCTCTAAGAGCTGTTCGTTGATCAGTTTCTCTATGACTTCGAACATGATCGGAACTTAGGCAATTGGGAGGTAGATATTTGGATTGGTTTTTACCTTTCTTCGGGATTGGTTGCATCTGAGCGCAATTTCAGCTAGAAGAAAAGCATTTAAGGTAGAATTTGATGCAAACATTTCGGCAAGAATGTTCACATCTTCTTTAGCCGTTTTCGCGATTGAACCATCATCTTTGGTCAGTGGTGGGATTTACGTCTTTGAGAAACCCTGATTGACAGCTTTGGCAACTGAGAAGGTTGACCTTGATCTGCTATCCCTTCTTTCTCTAGTAAATGGTCCGCATACATTGGTTCGTGATGAATATATTTCGATTTTCAGCATCCGACAGCCGAAAATCGCCGCCATTTGCGGTTGGCGGCATTTTTAGCATTGACCGCTCTCGAGTGGGTTTTCCCAAACCATGGTTTACTGTTTGAAAAGAGTATGAGAAGAGGGTATGAGAGCTTCTATACCAGCTAGGGTAACTTGAGTTATCTCATCAACATAATCAGAGGTGTTTTGATTCTTAAGCAGAGAGCTAAAACTCGCGAAGTTCACACCACTACAAATTTGAAGTGCCAAACCTTTGCGAGTATCTGGACTCCTGTGTTTTGATAGCAACTTCACAGGTTGTGGAGATAAGATTGTGGTTTGATAAGGCCAACGGAGGTTGGACAGTTACGCTGCAGAGGTCAGGAACAGTTGTTATGAATAGATCCAAGAGGCTAGCAAAGTCTTTTTGACGCTCAGGGATCCTGGTAAGTTCGTCAACCAGTTAATCCGTGTTTTATAGCAACAGTCTCGGCTTATGGTCCTTTCTCGTCGTTTTTATTTGACTGTTTCAACCAGTCGATGTTATGTACGTTGAAGTCTTCTACTATGACAAGTTCTGTCATTGGATAGTTGATCTGCAGAAAATCAATTTGATTGCCAAGGTTTGAGATAAGCCGTTTATATTGATGTTCGCTATGTGGTCTATACAAGCAACAAATAAATTTGGTTGCTCGATCTGTGCTTAATTTGAACCACATGACATTGAAGTTCTTAGGTTTGTATGTTTCTTCTCGTTGACAAGATAAATCGTCTCGTATAAAAACAGCTAATCCAATAAAAGTCATACCCAGGTATATTCAACTGAACATGTGTGTAGTGCTTAATTTCACTTTTGCTTCTGATAGAGTTATAATATGAGGCTTACTTGTGCTGGTGGACCGAGTTCAATATTTCTGTTGATGTCTCTTATGTTGCAGAAGTCCAATCGCAGTCCACTTTCTATCTTGGAGACGTTCAGGCCTGATGGTTCCCCCAGGCCAGCCCCCACCCGGAGATCCGAATGGGAGGCTATTTACCTCGGAATATGTTGATCTGTGCTTTGCGGCTTGAATCACTCTAATTTCACGTGCTTCATCTGAAACCATAGGTCTGCCACTTTAAAGCAAGATTAAACAAGGTATGCCTTGTTGGCATTCAGCAACGGTTCGATATATATCTCTTTTGGATATATTTTTATTCCGAAAATTCTCATAATTTCTCGTTTGTTTATCCGTCCAACAAGTTCGTATGACATGTTGAAATTTTTTTGACTGAAATGTGCCGATTATTGACTCTTAGCAATGAATAATTTTTGAACAGTGGTAATTTCATGGTGTTGGAAGGTAGTACCTTTACTTGGGTTGACTGGGCACTGGTCCTCACAACTACCAAGGGTGAGTGGTGCGTTCTCATAGCCCCGCGTCAACCAAGACCGTACTGCGTGGTGAAGAGCCACATCCTACACGAGGTCGCCCTGTTGAGGCAGAACAGTACGGATCTAGACCGGTCAGACCAATAAATTTGCCCTGGTGTGGGGCAGCAGTTAACACCAGTACCAAGATAAAGCGCAAAGAACTTTATTCTGGACCTGCTTGTTATTGGAAAATCATAAGTATGACTAGAATAGATTGAATAGTTATGACTGCGATGTGAAAAACAATGGAAAACTACAGCATTAAAATTTTCCTGGTACAATAAACATGGCTAAGTATAATCAAGAAACGGCCTTCAGTCGTCGGCAGACCTTAGTTGGTCAGAGGGTGCTAAGAATCCCCGGGTTAGCCGTGAACTTAGGTACGTGGAACGTTCAAGGAATGTTTCAGCCAGGTAAACTAGAGAACACAATTTAAGAAATGAACGGATTGAAGTTGAAAATCTTGGGAGTTTCAGAAGCCAGATGGTCTAGCTCAGACAAGCACATAATCGACGGAAATACAATGTATTTCTCTGGAAACCAGGATGGCAAACACAATTATGGGGTTGCTATCATTTTAGATAAGGAGACTGAGTGCGCTGTCGATACATTCACACCGATCTCTGAGAGGGTAATGACGATAACACTCAAAATATCACACTCAAAACTAAACTTGATTCAAATATATGCGCCAACCACCAGATGATCGGGTGATGAAGTAGAGGCATTCTATGAAGACATTAGCAGAGTATTAGGCACCATGAATTCGAGAGACATCACAATAATAATGGGTGACTTTAATGCGAAGGTTGGGAGTGGTATGGTACAAAACCTGGTAGGTAAATTTGGATTGGGAGATCGGAATGAGCGAGGGGATCGCCTCGTACAATTCTGCCAAGGAAATAACATTGTTGAGATAAACACCATTTTTAAATTACCCAAAAGAAGACTATATACTTGGAAATCTCCAGCAGATGAACACAATAATGCGATAGTCCGTAACCAAATAGATTACACCCTAAGGAAAGGTATCGAAACGCGATCAAATCTGTTAAGGCATTTTCAGGTGCAGACGTAGGGTCAGACCACAACCCGTTAATCCCCGGTGTCCAAATAAAACTAAAGCGAACTTGAAAACCACTGATGACTGCAAGCATAAACACAAGGAAACTTAAAGATGAGACCATCAAAGAAAGTATCCAACAAGCAATCCACTACAGCCTTTCGAACATCAACCTGCAAACTGAAGATATTGATAAGCTCTGCTTTATGGCGTCGAGGCATGGACATTGAATGCAGAAATAATCAGAAAGCTCGAGGCTTTTGAGATTTTGGGTATGCAGAAGGATACTCATGGTGCCATGGGCCGATAGGATAACTAATTTAGAAATACTTGAACGACTAAATATCGAAAGAGAGTTACTACTAACAATTAAGAGCAGAAAACTTCAATATTTTGGCCATGTGACTCGGGGAGCGAGATATGCCTTACTTCAATTAATCACGTAGTATAGGTAGAAGAAGAATATCCTGGCTGAAAAACTTAAGAGAGCGGTTTGGATGTTCCTCGGTGCAGTTTTTTAGAGCAGCTGCATTCAACATATGAATCGCCATGATGATTGCCAACCTTCGTCGCGGAGATAGCTCTTAGAGAGAGAGAGAATCTCATGTACCTCACAATAAGAGAATAAATTAAAAAACTTAAGATACATACGTTATGAACTTCGAAACACTTCTGAAACATGTTTTTATCAATTATTGATTGCGTCCTGTCGATATCAATACTAAGCCAAAAAAAAACACAAAATGCCCAAATATAGAAATCCATGTATGACTGGGGGGCAGTAGTTGTACCGGCCGAAGTGAACAGGACAAAACAATGTAAAAATTTAAAATTCCACACTTGTGGTCGCAGAAGCGATTACATAAAACCGTTTTTGTCGACAAGATGCACTCGATATGAAATTCAGAAGACCGGCCGAGATGGGCCGTTTTTGTGGGAGACATTACCATTGAAATGACACGTTTGGACTTGTAGATCGTGTAGCTTACAACTCGCGTACACTGCTCAGCACAAACTAGGGTTTCTCTTAGAAAAAAATAAGACATTCCGTGGAAATTACAAGATTATCTAAAATAGTAGAAATAATTTGTAACTGAAATTAGATAAATTAGAAGAAGGGTGCTTAAACCAACTTAAACCAAACTGATAAGCTGACCTCGGTAGACTAATAATAAAAATTATTAATGTTGTGGTTGCGATTTTCTGGGATTTCATTAGGATTTGATAAACTATTTCGTTAAGATTTTACATGAGAAAACCAATTTTACAAGGCGAAGAAGAGACTAATGTAAAAAGCCTGTAATTCTAAATATGAGATTCACAATTAAAGAAAAATGCCAAATTCTTGGCTTGAAACCCAGTACCTAAGCTTAATTTCGAGTTTAAAAATCAGTCTTAAGCTCAGTTCTGAATTTGAAAGTGAAAGTTCAGCAAATATCCCTAATTTCGAATTTGAAAGTCAGTTGTAATCTTAATTTCGATTCTCAAGATCATAATTAGCGGAAAATCGTTAATTCCCAGTATGAAAGTCGCAATTAAAGAAAAATGCCAAATTCCTAGTTTGAAAGACATTATTGAGATTAATTTTGACTTTCAAAATGGGAGTTGTGCAAAAATCCCTAATGTCCAGTTTAAGAGTCAGTTTCCGATTCTCAACACCATAGTTAGGGGGAAATTTTTAATTATTAATATAAAAGTCACAATTCAAGTGAAATGCTAAATTCTGAGTTTAAGAGACAGTATTGGGCTTAACTTTGACTTGAAAAACGGGAGTTGAGCAAAAATCCCTAATTTCGAGTTTAAAAATCAATATTAAC
>MU191355.1:10420-36233 GCA_016904865.1 Pissodes strobi
CCCTAATTTCGAGTTTAAAAATCAATATTAACCTTAATTCCGATTCTCATGGGAAAATCCTTAAAGCTGAGTATAAAAGTCACAATTAAAGAGGAAGGCTAAATTGCGAGATCGAAAGAGAGTATTGTGCTTAACTCTGACTTTCAAAATGAGAGTTTAGCAAAAATCTCTAATTTCAAATTTAAAAATCAATATTAATCTTAATTCCCATTCTCAAGGGAAAATCCTTAATGCTGAGTATAAAAGTCACAATTAAAAAGAAATGCTAAATTTCGAGTTCGATAGATAGTATTGCGCTTAATTCTGACTTTCAAAATGAAAGTTAAGCAAAAACCCCTAAATTTGAGTTCGAATCTTAGTATTAAGCTTAATTCTGACTCTCAAAGCCACAATTAAAGGGAAATCCTTAATTCTAAATAGAACAATCGCGATTTAAAAGAAATACTAAACCCTGAGTTCGAAAGTCAGTATTAAGCTTAATTCTAAGCTTTAAAGAAAGAGCTGAGCAAAAATATCTAATTTCAACTTTGAAAGTCAGTGTGCAAGGAAGAGAGTTACAATCAAACAGAAATGCTAATTTCTGAGCTAAAAGCCAGTATTAAGCTTAATTCTTAGTACAAAGTGATAATTGAGCAAAAATCCCTAATTTCGAGTTAAAATACAGTAAGTATTAAGCTTAATTCCGACTCTCAAAATCACTTTAAAGGAAAACTCTTAGTTCTGAGTATAAAAGTGACAATTAAAAATAAATGCTAAATTCCGAGTTCGAAAGACAGTGTTAAGGTTAATTCTGACTTTCAAAATGAGAGTTCAGCGAAAATCCCTAATTTCGGGTTTTAAGTGTAATTCCGATGCTCAAAATTACTATTAAAGAGAAATCCTTAATTCTAAGTAAAAGAATCACAATTAAAGGGAAATTATAAATTCTGGGTTTGAATGTTAGTATTAAACTTAATTCTAAGCCTCAAAGTAAGAGTTGATCAATCATCTCTAATTTCGAGTTTGAATGTCAGTATTAACCTTAATTCAGGTTCTCAAAATCACAATTAGAGGGAAATCCTCTAATTCCAAGTAAGATAGTCATAATTAAAGGGAAATGCTAATTTCCGAGTTAGAAGCCAGTATTAAACTTAATTCTTGGTTTAAAGCGATAATTAAACAAAAATGCCTAATTTCGAGTTTAAGCTTAACTCCGATTTTCAAAATCACATAAATGGGAAATTCTTAGTTCTGAGTATAAAAGTGACAACTAGAGTGAAATGCTAAATTCCGAGTTCGAAGGACAGTGTTGAGCTTAATTTCGACTTTTCAAAATGAGAGTTGAACAAAAATCCCTAATTTCGAGTTCGTATGTCTGTATTAAGCTTAATTCTGACTCTCAAAATCACAATTAAAGGGATATTCTTAATTCTAAATAGAACAATCGCAGTTTAAAAGAAATACTAAATCCTTAGTTCAAAAGTCAGTATTAAGCATAATTCTAAGCTTCAAAGTAAGCGCTGAGTAAACATTTCTAATTCCAAGTTTGAAAGTCAGTATTCAGATTCTCAAAGTCACAACTAGAGGGAAATCCTTAATTCTGAGTAAGGAAATTACAATCAAATGTAAATGCTAATTTCTGAGTAAAAAACCAGTATTAAGCTTAATTCTTAATACAAAATGATAATTGAGCAAAAATCTCTAATTTCGAGTTTAAAACACGATAAGTATTAAGGTTAATTTCGATTCTCAAAATCACATAATAGGGAAATTTTCAGTTCTGAGTCTAAACGTGAAAGTTAAAGAGAAAGAAATGCTAAATTCCGAGTTCAAAAGACAGTATTGAGCTTAATTCTGACTTTTAAAATGAGAGTTAAGTAAAAATTCCTAACTTAGAGTTTGAATGACAGTATTAGGTTGAACTCCGATTTTCCAAATCACAATTAAAGGAAAATCCTTAATTAATAGTAAAATAATCATAATTAAAGAGATATGCTAAATTCCGAGTTTGAAAATTAGTATTAAACTTAATTCTAAGTCTCAAAGTAAAAATTGATCAAACATCTCTATTTTCTGAGTTAGAAGCCAGTATTAGTTTAAAGTTACAATTCAGAAAAATCCTTAATTTCGAGTTTAAAAGTCAGTAAGTATTAAGCTTAATTCAGATTCTCAAAATCACAGAAAAGGGAAATTTTTAGTTCTGAGTATAAAAGTGTCAATTAAAGGAAAATGCTAAATTCCGAGTTCGAAAGACAGTATTGAGCTTAATTGGGACTTTTCAAAATGAGGGTTGAACAAAAATCCCTAATTTCGAATTCGAATGTCATTATTAAGTTTAATTCTGATTCTGAAGTTCACCATTAAAGGGAAATCCTTAATTCTAAATGAAACAATCGCAATTTTAAAGAAATACTAAATCCTGAGTTCGAAAGTCAGTATTAAGCTTAATTCTAAGCTTTAAAGTAAGAGCTGAGCAAAAATCTCTAATTTCAAGTTTGAAAGTTAGTATTGGGCTTAATTCGGATTCTCAAAGTCACAATTAGAGGGAAACCCTTAGTTCCAAGTAAGAGAGTTACAACCAAACGAAAATGCACATTTCTGTGTTAAAAGCCAATTTTAAGCTTAATTCTTAGGAGAAAGTGATAATTGAGCAAACATTTCGGGTTTAAAAGTCAGTAAGTATTAAGTTTAATCCGACCTCGATTCCGACTCTCAAAATCACATAAAAGGGAAATTCTTAGTTCTGAGTATAAAAGTGACAATTAAAGATAAATGCTAACTTCTGAGTTCGAAAGACAGTGTTGGGCTTAATCCTGACTTTCAAACTGAGAGTTGAGTGAAAATCCCTATTTCGGGTTTTAATGATAGTCTTATGTGTAGTTCCGATTCTCAAAATTGCTATTAAAGGGAAATCCTTAATTCTAAGTAAAAGAATCACATTTAAAGGGAAATGCCAAATTCCGAGTTTGAAAGTTAATATTAAACTTAATTCTAAGCCTCAAAGTACTAGTTGATCAATCATCTCTAATTATGAGTTGGAATGTCAGTACTAATCAGGATTCTCAAAGTCACAGTTGGAGGGAAATCCTTAATTCAAAATTAGAGAGTCACAATTAAATACAAATGGTAATTTTCGAGTTAGAAGCCAGTATTAAGCTTAATTCTCAGTGTAAAGTGATAATTGAGCAAAACTTCTTAACTTCAAGTTTAAAAGTCATTAAGTATTAAGCTTAAGGAAAATTCTTAGTCCTGAGTACAAAAATTACAATTGCAGAGAATAGCTAGATTCCGAATTCGAAAGACAGTATTGAGCTTAACTCTGACTTTCAAAATGAGAGTTGAGCAAAAATCCCTCATTTCGAGTTTAAAAATCAATATTAACCTTAATTCCGATTCTCAAGGCCATTATCAGGGAAATTGCTTAATGCTGAGTATAAAGTCACAATTAAAGAGAAATGCTAAATTTCAAGTTCGAAAGACAGTATTGAGCTTAACTCTTACTTTTAAAATGAAAGTTGAGCAAAAAGTACCTAATTTTGAGTTTAAAAATCAATATTAACCTTAATTCCGATTCTCAAGGCCATAATCAGGGGAAATTCTTTAATGCTGAGTATAAAAGTCACAAAGAGAAATACTAAATTTCGAGCTCGAAAGACAGTGTTGAGCCTAACTCTGATTCAAAATGAGAATTGAGCAAATATCTCTAATTTCGGGTTTAAAAATCAATATTAAACTTAATTTCGATTCTCAAGGCTATAATTAGGGGAAAATACCTCATGCTGAGTATGAAAGCCACAATTAAAAAGAAATGCTAAATTCGGAGTTCGCAAGACAGTGCTTAACTCTGACCTTCAAAATGAGAGTTGAGCAAAAATCCCTAATTTCGAGTTTAAAGTCAATATTAACCTTAATTCCGATTCTCAAGGCCATAATTAGAGGAAAATTCTTAATGTTGAGTATAAATGTCACAATTAAAGCAAAATGCTAAATTTTAAGTTCGAAAAACAGTATTGAGCTTAACTCTGACTTTCAAAATGAGAGTTGAGCAAAAATCCTTAATTTCGAGTTTCAAAATCAACATTAACCTTAATTCTGATTCTCAAGACCATAATGGGAATATCCTTAATGATGAATATAAAAGTCACAATTAAATAGAAATGCTAAATTTCGAGAAGACATCAGTATCGAGTTTACTTCTGACTTTCAAAATCAGAGTTAAGCAAAAATCTCTAATTTCGAGTTGGAATGACAGTATTAAGTTGAATTCCGATTTTCAAAAAAGTCGCAATTTAAGGAAAATCCTTCATTCTAAATGAAAGAATCACAATTAAAGAGATATGCTAAATTGCTGACGGCCTGTATTCAACTTAATTCTAAGTCTCAAAGTAAGTATTGATCTAACATCTCTAATTTCGAGTTTAAATGTCAGTATTAACCTTAATTCGGATTATCAAAGTCACACTTACAAGGGAATCCTCAATTCCAAGTAGCAGAGTCACAGTTAAGCGGAAATGCTCATTTCCAATTTAAAAGAAAATATTAAGCTTAATTCTGAATTTAAAGTGATAATTTAGCAAAAATTCCTAATTTCGAGTTTAAAACTCAGTAAGTATTAAGTTTAAATCCGATTCTCAAATTCACAACTGAAGGAAAATTCTTAATTTTAAGTGAAACAATCACAATTAAGGGAAAATGCTAAGTTTCGAGTGGGAGAGCCAGTATTAAGATTAATTCTACCTTCAAAGTAAGAGTTGAGCAAAAAACTTCTATTTCGAGTTTTAAGGTCAGTATTAAGCTTAATTCGGATTCACAAAGTCACTAAAAATAAATGAGACGTAAGGTATTTTCACGTATAACCATATCACCGTGCAAGTTACGATAAACATAATATTAGCTTGTTATTGATACTAATATTATCAGTAATTATTTTCTAATTATTGTTGCAGTTGTGTTATCCTTGTCAATTAAACTTAAAGTATTCCATGTTCAACTATTTCGGCCAGTGTACATCGGCTTCATTCCCGTTCACACAGCATAAATTTGCCGTTTTTCACTGCGCAGTTAAAAAATGAGACTGCCCGATGACTGACATACATCAAGTTCAACTCTTGCGTTTTTATTGGCGTCTCGACCAATAAATTACCGCTCTTTTTGCGTCGCAGCGTTATTTATCGCTATTTATTAATAGCTGATTTAGATGCATTTTGACAGCCTATATCTGTCAATCGATGCCATTGATTTATCGGTGGCGTTTATTCCGTATTTGTTTACCGTGCGTTGCAATAGTTTACACTTATCCAGGTGCAATTCGCAGCATATTCAGATTAATTATAGTAATTTGTGCACAGCGTTGTGACGATTTCAGCGAATAACGTCAATAAATCAGTCGGTTATAACTGCAAAAGGTACTTAGATGTTTTGCGTCTAGAAAATTCTCCATCTGCTTTGTATAGTTTTCATACTCAACTAATCGTCATTTGATTTATGGGGCTGCCTAAGGTTCATTTCAAATTTATGCATGGCAACAAAAATCTATAGTTAATATTAAGAATGCAAATCGGTTTACTAATAATGGATTTTATTATTGTTGAAGGAAATCAATATGACAGAATTATTTAAATTAATAAAATATTAAACCTTATTTTAACAAGTGCCTAAAAAACAGGATTTCTTAAATGTCTATATGTCCTTTTTGCAGCAATTTGTTCGTTTCACAATTTAACATTGCAAAGGACTGAAAAATTATTTTCTGAATAGTCCTATTCGCCTTCTGAGTACACTCATCAGTGGTATCCAGATAAGTAATTGAAGGCTCCATAGTCTCATCCAGCATAACATCAAGTCTCCACATTATTTTCCCTTCTTAGTTACATGCTCTACACAAATACTCCATATTTAGAAATCGCCTTGCTTTAACGTCACTTGTCCAATATCTTTCATTTTAAAAGTAGTGTTATACCTTGCCACAAAACCTTTGACTATTGCATTTCGTTCACAGTGGCAGAGGGAAAGGCTAAGTACTCTAATATTTTCTTTTAGAGCCATTTTATAAACCATATATTTCGTGCAAGGAAACTTATTTAAAATATCCGTTTTGAGTAACTCCTTTTTAAACCTCTTCATTTCATATGATATTAATTTTTTAGAAAGCCATCGGAAAATATCGTTTTATTTTCTCCAAGAAGAAGTCGGTTGCTTCTCAAGTTTCCAGGAGTGGTCAGAATTGCGTTGCCTAGAATGATAGCTGACTGAGGAGAAATAAGGCACAGCACCTGCTCAAAATATTCCTCGAAAACATCTGCGCGATAATCACCAATTTTCTTTGACCGAAATGCTAGTGCTAGCGTGATTATTAACCGGCTTTCTTTACCAGAAGGCGCTTTAATTTCTTCTTCTATGAAAGCTTGGCGCGAAGTTGTTTTATTTTTCTCCAGCCATATTTTACCTCTAGCGTCGCCCAAATAATGGATATCAGATATTGTCTCACTACTTTTAGATATAGTTTTGGTCAACAAATAATTTCACCTTTTTCACCATAATTTATGTTTTGCTTTGCATCTTTCGTAACCGAAATTCATATTTTAGAACCCTCTATATTATCGACTTGCACAGGCCGAATGTTTTCCCTTTTTTGTCCCCAGCACACATGGTTGGCATTTCTGCATGGGTTGTTGAGTTTTTGTGCGTAAGTGCATTAAAGACGTAGATAATATCTTTTTCATTTATATGTACGGACCACATCTACGGTCCGCCCTCATCATCCGGTGAAATACCAGTACATTGGCTTAGGTGGCGTGAAATGACCTCTGGTTCATGTTTCATCGCCATGCCTTTGTGATCCGGTTCCCAGGATGGAAAAGAAGAGAAAAGAAAAAATATTGCATGATGGCGCCTACCAGATCAAAATACTAAGGAGGTAAAATAGCCTCCCATTCGGATCTCCGGGTGGAGGCTGGCGTGGGGGGACAATCAGGCCCTGACCTTTCCAATCATTAATTCACAACATCCAGCCGATGATAAGGAACAAGGGGATAACACGCAAGTAGTGGATCTATCCCAAAACATGCAAAAATAGATATTGGCATTTAATAATTTATTCTTAGTTGCTTATGTTAAATTACATTCCTAAGTTTGATAGTATGCGTTATGTTTTCATCGCGCTGTGTCGCCTTTCATTGTTTCCTTCAAAGTTCGGCCAGCGGATGGTGGCACCTTTAGGGGTTTTTGTAACCTACTAACTAAAATCAGGAGTGTGGTACTGCCTTTTGTGTTTGTTCCTTCATTGGGTTACCCCTTCAAGGACGCTATGTCGTTTTATTGCAAAAGCTCTTGTTATGTGCTACTTGTGCGATGTTTGTTGCTCAGTTTGATTATACATGGAATTTAGGGAAAGCGATATGTGTTGTATTAGCAAAAAATAAATATCTTACATTGAAAAGATTACTCATAAATCAACTAGTTTGTCATCTTACCTATAGAACAATGTATAGGGCTCTATGGCCCCCTTTTCTTCCTGGTATTAGCCAGTGGAACATAATAAATAGTGTCTATTATAGAGGGATTTCTTCAAAAGCAATAACAGTCAATTCTAAGCATCTGTCATATGAGAGTAACAGCAACATAGATTCTTCCATAAAGATTGGAAAATAAAATTAATTCCACTGAAGACAGCATGAAGATTTTGTGACTTACCACGTGGAGGAGGGTTTATAATAGCTTAACAAAAACTTTTGTAGGTAGCCTCCATGGCACTGGTTAGGGTCGAAATGCATACACGTAACAAAAATATCATAAAATAATTACCTTAATTATTTCAACCAGTATATTAGGCACCTCGAAAGGGCCTCACAAAAGATGCCGGCCTAACGACTCGCCGGTCTAGGCGTGAATGGAAAGACCCGAATCTCTCACCCAACGAACACCGTCCTCCGAAATACTGTTACCAACTTAACTTAGTTGAAATAACGAGCCCAACCGCATGATGGAGCACCTAACGTCATAGCTCGGTTAATCGAACTTCTGATCTAAACCATATTCGCCAAGCAAGTAAGCCTTAAAAATCTGCAGGGAACCGTTACCTGGGAGCGTCAATATGGTTGAACCTGTCTAATACTCAAAACCATATGTGCCAGACATAACCTTAATAAATTAAAACACCAAATCTCATCGAAAGACGAAGAAAACAAAAAGAAATAATACACCGAAACACAACTAGATAAATGAACTATAGTATACATTAAATGACTCTTATGAAATAATAAACAACTCAATGTTACATTACAAATTGTTAAGTTTTTATTAACTTTTAGATCAAAGAAAGTCTTTTGAGCATTTTCCTGAGTAATTAAAAGAGAGCTCAAGTATTAAAATGTATGAAGACAATAGCTAGCAAATTGAATTATATAACCAGCACTTTTGAAAGATATTTCCGAAACTTAGTGGAGCACCTACTACTCACAAAGGGATAATAATCAGACCTAATATTATTACCACAACATAAGTATCTAGTACATCATACTGCGTATCTGTATGTGTATTCAATAACTTTCCAGATAAAATAAGGTAAAATACTTTATACACTGTACATATATTGGAATAATCCAATCTAAATTATGTTTGTAAATAAAAGTAAATATAAACTAAGCAAAGCTGTAGCATTGGTTTATGTCAAAATTTGAAAACGCTACAACATCAAATAAGCCTCATATTTTAGCTCTAGCAGAAACAAAAGTGAAATGAAGCTCTGCACATATTCACTTGAATATACCGGGATATAAACTTTAGTCCCGTTTTTAACATAACTCTGGATTAGCTCTTTTTATACGACACGATTTATGTTATCAACGATAAGAAACATACGAACCTAAGGACTTCGATGCCATGTTGTTCAAATTAAGCACAGATCGAGCAACCAAATTCATTTGTTGCTTGTATAGCCCACCTATATAAACAGCTTTTCTTAGATATGTGCAATCAAATTGATTTTCTGCAGAACAACTATCCAAAGGCACAAATTGTCATAGTACGAGTCTTCAACGTACATAACATCGACTGGTTAAAACACTCCAACAAAAACGACGCTGAAGGACGAGAAGACGAGTCCTTTGCTATAAGTCACGGACTTACGCAGCTGGTTGACGAAACTACCGGGATCCCTGAGTGCCAAAAAGACTTTGCTATCCTCCTGGATTTATTCTTAACAACTAACCCTGACCTCCACACCGTAACTGTCTAACCTCCGTTGGTCTCATTGGAGAAATGTCTGATTTAAGAATCAAAACACCCCTGAATCTGCTGATAAGATAACTTAAATAATCTTAGCTGGTATGGAAGCTTTCATTCCCTCTTCTATGAAATGTATCTCAAACAGTAAACCATGCTTAGGGAAAACTGTTCAAGAGCAATCAATGCTAAAAATGCTGCCTATCGGAAAACGAAGTATATTCATCACGACTAGAAACCAGTCTAAACGGACCATTGATGAGAGCAAGGAGAGATATATCGAGCAGATCAAGAACAAACTTCTCAACTGTCCTAACGGATTAAGATCATCTTGGTCTGTTGACAAAGCTGTCAATCAGGGTTTCCCAAAGACGTCAATCCCACCACTGACAAAAGATGATGGCTCAATAGCGGAAACGGTAAAAAAAAGCTAACATTCTTGCCGAGATATTTGCGTCAAATTCTACCCTAAATCATCAAGGAAAGACTCCCCCAACTATACCGAAAGTGAATTTCTCAATCCCAGGTCTAGTGTTTCGTCAACGCGAAGTGAAACGAATACTCAGAGCCACAGAACCGGATGGCATTCCAGTGCTTAAGTCATGTGCTACTGAACTAACAACTTCACTATGCAGGCTTTTGTCCATATCATACAGAACTGCATGTTTTCCTTTTAGCTGAAAATGCGCGCAGATGTAACTAATCCCGAAGAAAGGTAAAAGAACAATTCCAAATGACTACCGTCCAATTGCCTTAGTTCATGTCCAAAGTCATTGAGAAACTGATCAACAAACAGCTCCTGAAATATGTCAAATCGACAGGCATTAAGTGATCGCCAGAATGGCTTCCGCAAGCACAAATCAACGGGAGATCTCCTAACTTACGTGACCTACCTGTGGATCAAAGCCATCGAAAGCTACGGCGAATCTCGTGCAATAGCTCTCGACGTATCCAAAGCATTTGGTAGGGTGTGGCATGATGGATTGTTAAGCAAATTGACAGCATACGGACTACCACCAGCACTGCTTCTATGGTTTTCCAATTTCTTAAGGGATCGAAGCATCCGTGTTGGTATAGATGGACATCTCTCGGAGAAATTTAACATCAATGCCGGAGTTTCTCAAGGGTGTATTATCTCCCACACTGTTTCTGCACTATATCAACGATCTTTTAGATAGGACACACAATTCTATTTACAGCTTTGTAGTCGACAGCACTCGTATATCCTCATTCATGTCGCGGACTCCAAGGACCGCTGCTCGTTCCCAACTCGAACGAGAAAATCAGATTGCTGTCATCAATGAGGCTATGCACCCTATCGAGGAAAATAATGTTCAGTTTAACGCAGGAGAGACTGAAGCAGTTGTTTTCTCAAACACCGCAGGATCTGACTTATCAATGATAAGACAAAAACTAACTCTAGCTTCATCCATAAGCTTGCCGGGAATCAAGGTAGAAAACAACATATCTTGGCGTAATTACGTCACAAAGATTGCTAAGGCAGTAGCACAAAAGCTAGGAGCACTCTAGAGTAAAAAATTGTATAATCCTCCAGATAAGACCATCTCTGGAATAATACTGTTCCCATGTGTGGAACTCGGCACCCAAACACATGAATTCATTTCGAATTACAGGAAGATCTACCTAAAATTTATCAAGACAGCAAAGAAACTATTTTATCAAAATCGTTTATCAACTGCTAAAAACGTATCCAAGGAGACCTGGTCCATTATTAACGATCTTAGGGGCAAAACAAATTCCGCGAATCAGAGCATGCCAAAACCAAATAATTTAAACGAATATTTTGTCAACGTGAGCAAAAATGCTACCTCTGGTATTCCTCCTTCTCTCGATCCTCTTTCGATTCTTCCTCCTTCTAAAAACGTCGCTGATAGTTTTTTCCTGAGCCCTGTGACCAGCCTTGAACTTCTTCAGGTAATGAGCAGCATAAAGAGTAAATCAGCTTGTAGCACTGATAATCTGTCAATTAAAATTTTCTTGAACTTCCCACTTTCAATTCTGGATGTCCTAGCTTCCTTAATTAATGCGTCCCTCACGAAAGGTGTTTTTCCCGAATGCCTCAAAACTGCGATAATTATTCCTCTTCATAAGGGAGGTGAAAAGGATGTCTTATGCAATTATCGTCCAATTGTTCTGTTGCCTGTACTCTCTAAAATCATTGAAAAGTTACTAAAAAATCGCCTCATGCCATTTCTTCTTAGACATAGCATACTGCCCCGGAACAGTTCGGATTTTTACCAAACAAGTGTACTAATGACGCCATGTTCTCGTTGCTTCACGATGTTTACTCATCCCTTAACAACAATCTCCCCAATGCTACAGTTTTCTGTGTTTACGCTAAAGCGTTTGACTGTGTGTGTGTCATGACATCTTGTTAAGAAAACTAAATTTGTATGGAATCTGTGGTATTCCTTCGAACCGGTTTCAATCTTATCTTGAAAATAGACAGCAGTTTCTTAGAGCGAACGGTTCTGATTCTAATTGCAGATTAATTACCAGTGGAGTTCCACAGGGCTCTGTTCTTGGGCCTATCCTTTTTCTAATATATATTAATGACATTACATACCTAAAAATCAATGGTAAAATTTATCTCTTTGCTCACGACACAAGCATAACTTGGAGTGATTCTAATACTTTCTCCCTACACTCTAATATCTCCAGCGATCTCGTCACAATCAAAACTTGGTCTGACTCAAATTGGCTGTGTTTCAACGTTGATAAAACGGTAGCCTTATCTTATAAAACAACCTTACAACAACCTTTGCTACTTCACAACAGCAATATTAAATACGTTGAATAGGCTAAATTCCTAGGTTTGAATATTAGTGCCAACCTTAAGTGGTCCGCACATATTGATTCTTTAACAAAAAAACTTTCTTCTGCCTGCTTCGCAATTCGATCGGTTTCGAAGGAACTAAATCCGTCTACTGTCAGACTTACTTACTTCTCTTTGTTTGAATCTCATCTTCGCTACGGCCTTCCCTTTTGGGGCTGCTGTAACACCGAGCAATTTCGTACCGTTTTCAAACTTCAAAAGAGAGCAATTCGTTATTTATTTGGTCTTAATGGCAGAGCTCATTGCGAAAACTGCTTTAAAAAATATAAAATTCTTACGCTTCCTGCTTTGTTTATTTTAGAAACAACTTGTTTAATACGCAAATATCGAACCATATTTCCCGAAAGGCCACAACATGAGTACCTAACAAGAAATTCGAGTCAGGACATCTACCTTCCTTTTCCCTCCTCTGGATTAACAAAAATTCTATTCTTTATAATTCCAAGAAGTTATACAATACACTCCCGCTACATCTTAAATCCATCCCTACATTTGCTAAATTTCGTAAAAAAACGAAAGCTTACCTACTAGAAAGACCTTATTATTCTATAAATGAGTTTTGCGTGAATTTGATTTTATTATTTTCTCCATTAATTTCTTGGGCATCATGTGCGGCGGTAAAGAATTTTTATATTATATATATTTTTTATAATAGTGTCACGACTTGTATTTTTTATCGGTGACGACACGCCTTACTTAGCGTATAGGAGAGTAACTCAGATTTAGGAGCGCACTACGTCAAGTTGAGAAGAGATAATAAAGGAGACACATCGATAAAAACATTAACAAGTTTATTTACAAACAAACTTAACAACGGTCAGACTGTATACTAATAAAGGCGTGTTTAAGATTATAGATGAATTAAGAGTTTATACTATACCCAAGTAATATGAAATGCATGTCTTCTCGAGGGAGGCTTAGTTCAAAGTTTGTCTAGCAAGCGACCGACGCCACTATTTTATTAATAAAGTTTATGTGAGCGGGTTGTCTTTTATTTAGGTATTTGTTCTGATATTTATAAGGTAAGTCTTTTTAGGTTATCACAAATTGCTAAGGCACTTTCACTACTTTTTGAAACTCCCCAAAAACTACCCCTTTATTAGAAGTTCTGATACTTCATGAATTCGACTTTCTCTATACTTTTAGTAGCCCCCGAATGTCGTATACCTATGCATACGTTCACCCAGGTTAGGTAAGGACCTGACAACCTTATACCTGTGCATAAGTGTTCTCAGTTATGGGGGTTGTGGGATAGAACAACTAGAAGTGGACGTACCTGTGTACTGTCCAGCGACTAAATTGGGCGGTTTGAGAGACCCGAAAGTCTAATTAACTAGGCATTTGCCTGCGTATTTATATGTTACAAAATGCTGATGGCTGCATCATTAAGGATTAAAGTCGCTCCCGTCGACCGCTCAAGTTGTTTATAATTAGCAGCGAATGTTTATATAACATTTTTCAAGTTTAAGTTCAAACTTACGACAGGGTGATATTTAATTAATTATTTTAATTAGTTCACAATAGGTATAGGATTATCTTTTTGACGAATGAGTGATTTTTCGGATATACAGGAATTACACAAAATTAAATACCAAGCTATCAATTTTAGTCATGTTTTGTTTACTTTCACTCGGTATTTCAACTCTGCAGCCTATGCACATTTTCCGAGTCAAGTTCACCGACATGACCTTCCTTATTTTTCCCAACAGCACGCTTCGCTATAATGTATGTTTCATATTTTGGTAACACTGAGTTTCTTTACCATATGTTTTGTGTACTTCCTGTGGATCTAGTTCAACTGCTTATGATGTTCTGTAATATAGTTTTTTTGTTAAATCGTGACCAATCTCAATTTGAAAATTGCTTGTTGTTCTATTTTTATCGTATATTTTATTGTATATATTAAGTTTTGTTTTGTATTTGCTCTACTATGGTTAGTTTATTTATTTTAATTCGCTTTGTCCATAAAATTTATTTGAATTTTTCTGTGGCAATAAAGCATACTTGACTTTGACTTGACTTTGACTTTGATGTTGGACCCTATACATCGGAGAGCAGTTTGTCTTGTGGATGACCCAGAGTTGACTATAGACCTTGATAGCCTTGAATATTGAAGAAAAGTGGCGAACCTGTCTCTTTACTATCGATACTACTACTAAGGAAATTTTTCGAACGAGCTGGCACTTATGATTCCGCCCAGAGTTGTGCCAAACGGAAACACCCGACAAACACAAGCTCAACATACGATTCAGTTGCGAATCCCTAGGACGTCACTGTTTCGGGACTCCTTTGTCTGGAGGACTGCCTCGCTCTGGGATGGACTTCCGAGTACCGTCTTACCGAAAACTACAACCTACAGCGCTTTAAGTGCAACGTCCACCATCTTCACCGCACAAACACCGCTTATTGAGTGTTATAGGATTTTCCTTCTGTGTATGTACCAAACATAAAAAAAGACATCATATCTTTACTAAATAATCTTTTCACAGCGATGAAATCACAGACGCTAGCCGTTTTTACGGACCAACTGTTTCACTTCTTACTAGAGGATGAGTAAAAACTGATCCGTTTCCCTTAAATCGTTTACCCTTTAATATAAAGGTTATTATATATAGAGGTGTGAGTAATAATGTTTGTCTAAAACGAGAAGCAGGTACTACGCCGATGTAATAGCCGAAACAAGGTTGTAAAATTATTTCTCGGCTTCTCGGATGTTTTATTACTCTTTTAATACTTTGTCTTATTTTGAAGTGAACTTAATACTCTCTCTGATTAGTAAAATTAATACAAGTCAGGGACGTAATAATGAAAAACTTTGAAATGGATATTTTGAGCGGAAACCCTCGGAAATACAATTGGATGATGATTATATTCAGAGAAAAACATAAAAAAAAAACAGATTTGTGATAAAAAGAAGTTGGTAAGACGATTACCACAATTTTAGTAAAGTATTTTTATATAGAAACAGTAAAATTTTTTGAGATTTTTTTTCCATGCAGAATTTTTCTTTAATTTTCTTTAATATCTCATAAAATGTCAAAAATTTGGCAGCGTATTATAAAGATGCATAAATTATACAAGCTGCATTGTTCCATTAGAACATCCGATATTTTCTATCTGAAAATTAACATTTTTGGAAACACGAATTCACAAAACTGGTGCGTGCAGTTCATACGCTGTAGAAGTCAAACTTAAGCTAAACTAAACGATCACCCATACAAGTACCAATCAGGCCCGGTGAGGATTAATTTTAGTGATCGTACGAGAACCACTTTTTATTTTTTACTCTTAACAAACATGTAACAACTGTATAAATGTGTTCTATCTCATTCTCGCGCAGGCTACATCCTATAGATCTATATATTTTTTATTGTTGTCCCTTTTTCGTTTCGTCGTTTCCGTTTCATGGAGTCTCAAATCAACGGCGCTAAAAAAGTTTTCACTTCAAAAATGAAGTCCGTGTAACGTATAAAGGATTATATAATTAATTAATTATTTTTTTTATCTCTTTTTAAGTTTTATTTTTAATTTCTTTTTGAAATTGCTTATTTTGCTTTAGCGTAATTTTAAATAGTTTAAGCTACTTTTGATTATACTTTATAAACATATTTTAATTTGGTTTTTGCGTAAAGTGGCAAATTGGAGTATTTATCCTTAATAAAAATGAAACACTAGTAAAACTAAATAAAAATAAATAATAAATATTCGTTTATTTTTTACCTCAAAGCAAAATGAATAATTAAAAATATATAAATAAAAATAAAAAAAAAATAAAAACACATATTCATATTAATAACGCCAATATTATCTCATAAGAAAAAAAGAAAGTTGATGATGACCCCCTGAAGACGAAACGTTAAATTCCAAACTGGATACTACCATTGGATAGAGCGGAAAAAGTGGCAATGCAAAAGTGCAATTCAATTTGAAATCAGTTTTCAAATAAGCTCAGGAAAAAATTTAAACGATTTTTCAATATTGCGCTTTTTTTTTCGGATATCTCCGGAAATTCTCGGAATTTTTAAACTTTCTAAACGGCCTATTGTTAGGCACCTAAATATGCAATTTTGCCTTAATTTGGCCGACAATGTATCTCTTACGATTTGCGAGTTCCCCATGCATAGACTCGAATTCGAGCCACCCTTTACAGTTCACACGTGGTAGAAGTGAAATCTTCATAAAACTAAACCAAGCGGTCACCCATCTAAGCAAAAACCATACTGACGTTGCTTAACTTCAGTGATAGGATTTACTTTTTACTCTTTATAAGCATGTAACAACTGTTTAACTATCTCATTATCTCGCAGGCTACATCTTTTTACTCTCGCTTTTTCATTTCATCGAGGCTAAAATCACATCCGTGCTACTTCAGAAAAATATTTTTTTTAGTTGTAACCGTCGTTTTCAACACGCACGATATATTGCAAGAAAATGCAACAAAATCGACTTAGGCAAGATGCATGATCGTGATCAACAAGGCGAATTTAACGAACTGAACTTTTCGAATATGTCAGGAAAAATCAATAATGAGTATCGACTCTTGGCTCAAGTAAAAAGTCGCCCCGGCCAAACATTCCGCGAATAAGTCGTGGCTTTGTTGCTACATTTAATATCTTCATCTAAGAATCAGGGCGTTTCGTCATAGCGGATAATAAATGATCGGCGATGACAAGTGGTAAAATATCCGCAAGTCACCGTAGAAGATCTCCAGGTGGCTGATAGCAATGATATCTGTATAATGATTTGTTATAAAGGAAGAATACCACGAAGAATACCATTACATTTTTCGGTTTCGAGCTTGGTGGGCAACCGACTCAATGGACGGGTTATTAATTTGTTACTTTCTTATATCGTTTATTCTTCTGGGTATACATTGGACATTGAATATGTACATCAAAGGTTTGCATTACAAGATTTTATTAAATAAATCCTTCACCTTTAAACAGGAACGGACTAGCATCCTTGTTTTTCGAAGGGTGGTTGACAAATTTAATACTTCGAATAATTCAGATTTGTTCATGCAACAAACGACTAATAAAGAGGTGGATATATTAATTCCACGTAATACAAAGAGATCAAAAGCAACAATATGGAAACAATTTCTAAGTGAAGAAAATAAATACACTATTAAGGCAGGAATCTTTGTCAAAGAATTAACTAGAATTTTGGAGGATTGGAGATTTAATATGAAGAAAAAAAGGTCAGAAGACTATAAAGAATCTGTTGTGAAGGTAGGACACTACTATTTATTTTAAGCAAGAAAATTGAGTTAGATTTTTAGGTAGTGGGATTAGGACAGAGTTTTTTATTGTTCTAGGTTATGTGAAATTTCACAGCCAAGAAGCTCCATGAAACGTGCTTCACAAAATCTCAGCTTAAGTTCAATCTATTTTCCGATGTCCAAGTGGTAGGAAGGAGTAAGAGCTGCGTACACTGATAAAAATGTGAAAAAAACTTATATTTCTTTGATTTTTATTTATTTGCTTTAAATGAACATTACTTGGATTAAACAAAATTTCGTTAATTTAAATAATTGGGCTTGTTTGACTTTTCTTGGTTATTTCTTTGCCTTGTGATGGCAAGACTTTTTTCCATATTAAACACATATTTATTCGCTTTAAAGCTTTAAAGATACGAAACCTCTCCGTTATTTAAAACAAATAAGGATTGCTTTAAATAAAAGATTGTAAATATTGTACTAAATATTATCACTTCATTCGGGTCCCTACGCTCTTCCAATCCCCGTCTCGTGCCCTCAGTTCGGTTTCATTTCTGCTGCCGTCCTATAAGGAGATTTTATAAAGTGTATCCGCCCAAGGTCGCCATTTTTTAAAATAGTTGTGATGGAAAATGCATTTATTAAGTGAGGCTTGGGTCATTTGTGCCCGCATTTCAAGGTAAGTTACGTTTTTATTATATTACTTAGCTAGGTATATAATTAATCGTTTGTAAAAAAGAAGCGTTATCTCATAATCAAAATGGCGTGAATTTCACTAGTAATTAAAAATTGTTTTCTGCTGTTACTACCTAGTAATGCAGATGAATTCACGCGATATTTGCCTATAATAATGTATAAGAGTACGCTTAGGCAGTTTGGCGTATGATCTTGATTGAGTATTTTTGCTTTTTACATTGTACAAGTTCAATGGCGGCCTTTTCGTTCTTGTACCTACATAATATAATATGAATTGATAGGTATTTCAAAGCCCTATTTATTGAATCTGAATAAATAAATGGTTGATCCATGGAAGTACAGTTTTGAAACAAACTGTTTTTTATTTCGATTAAATCTAATAGTATTAAAAAAATAATTATTATTTTAGTTAAATAACTATAAACTTTTAAACAATATAGCAGGCTATTCAAATAGCATTATGAACAACAGTCACAATTGTTTTTTTTCTATTATTTTTTGCTTTAGTTATTGTTGTTTTATTTTTAGATCAAAATATTGACGGCATCGAAGTTTTACGTAGCCTGGTGGATGAATTTGGTAATTAAAAGTTAAGTGGTCAGACATGCCTTTTACAAATCGGTGGGTTAAATAGGGTTCGGATTTTGGATTCTTTACCAATTAAAAGAAAACTAAGACATATAGTTTATTTCAGCTAAAATGTGAAACCAAAATACGTCTTAAGAATAATAACAGTGTTTTTTATTCTTTTTAAGCTACATATTTGTTATAGCTTGTTCTATTTGCTAATGAAACCGACTTCTAATCACTGATCTAATTGAATATCAATAAATAGTCCTTTTAAAAAGATCAACACATATTAGCAACAGCCAAAATTTCTTTTTTTTATTTAAGTCATCACCAACACAAAGAGTAAACATTGAACAGTCAACTAAATACAATTATTTAAAATAAATAAACAATTATTTATTTCAAATGCAATATTTTGATAACTAAATAATTTGCTTATTTGAATCAAATTAATCAAATTGTTATTTCAAATAAAAATAGGGCTTGAGCAAAAAAAATTATTTGATACAAATAAGAGAAATTATTTCGTACAAATGCCCAAAACATTGGTTTGAATAACTGACCTATTTAAATTAAAACACAAAGTTTATGGACCAAATATACCTCAGATTACAATCAAAACACAAAGGTTTTAGAACATATATAGGTATGTTATATTTGTCCCAAAAGCTTTGTGTTTTAATTAGTTAGGTTGGGTATTTAAACCAATGTTTTGGGTATTTGTACAAAATAATTTCTCGTATTTGAATAAAAATAATTTTATTTGTGTTAAATCATATTGTTTGTTCGCAATAAATGTTTATTTCGAACAAAGAAAATCTCAAAAATAAATCAAATAAATGTTATTTTTTATTCAAACAAATATTTGTTTGGCCATTATCAAGCAAATATTTGCTTGAATAAAATCCATTTTTATTTGGATCAAATAAATTTTTTTTTCAGTGAGGATGCGTAACGCCAAAGCTTAGAAAGACATCCAGCAAAATGAAAATTAAGTGCATTTGCCTTTACAAACCATAAATATACAAAAATTGTACAACTATGGAATGAAATGAACCTGTGGGTTTGCAGAGCAAATTTGTTCACATTATTTCATGCGAACTAGCCTTAAGAGGTGACGTAGAGGTCACGACATTTTCAAACCATATTCTTAAAGAATTAGACCACGAAATAAAACAGAGTTTTACCCATAATTCCGAAACATAATTTTTGCACTCGAGAATTCTTAGCAGATGCAGCTACAAGGAATACCGCAATATAGAAGATGCTGAACAATATCAATGGCTATTGATCAAACACTTAACGAATGTACACTTTACTCGATTATGATAGTGCGCATGACTTTTCGGTTGAGGTATGCCTGTTTAAAATTTTGGCCACTACCGGAAGGTTAAGAGTTGTGTTGGCTGTTGCTATTTAATTTAGGAAAATGTATTTCAACGTTTTTAACGGTAACCTAGTTTAGCTTAATTTGTACTTAGCACTTTAATGCACTTTGACAGATTCCCATTGAATGTAATTTGAGAGACCCTCTTTAGAGATTATTTTACTTAGAACTTTGACAAATTTATCCTGGATTCTACTTTACTACTACTTTAAGCGGATATCCCTCAAGAAACTACGTTCCTGTGAATTGCAGCTTCTGAGAGGGTTGAAGACTAAGGTATCGGTATAACAGCCAGATAATTGCGTTCCTGTGAACTTCAGTTATAAATACAAGCCCAAATGTCAACCTCACCTGCTCGTGTGATGACTTCGGTTATCCGGTACACCCTGCTAGATAACAGACGAAGCTCTGACGACCGAATGATTGCCGGAATAAGCAATCTCCACTTTCTGGCCAACAACTTCGGGTGGAAGAGCCAGCAAGTGTGCCCACTCTTTGCCCTGGGATCAAGAAATTTATCCCAAAAGCATAAGGACACATAAAGCAAGAGGAAACTACTGCATTAAAGATCTACGGATATCCTTAGTATAAATCATCATGGCGAAGTTCAAAACCAAATTATTCGGAGTAATAAGTTCCTCAATCTGATCTCCGGACGGAACAGTGATGAACAAGGCTATGAATACAAATAAGTTAAAAATTGGTACATGGAACATGAGATCCATGTATGAATCTGGAAAGATGCATAATGTTGTAAACGAAATGCAAAGACTGAAACTCAACATCCTAGAAATCATGGCCAGATCCCAATAGATGGAGGCATGCTGTACTTCTCTTGGAACGATGATAATTATCACAGACATGGTGTCGCTCGCAATTGCTGTCTCGAGAGATATTATGGCCTCCGTTACCGTTACCAACTTCGTTCCTATGTCAGATCCTGTCATGGTCTTGCAACTACAGACCAACTCAAAAAAACTAAACATAATACAAATATATGCCCCTACTGCAGACAAAGCTAAAGAAGAAAACGAGCTCTTTTACGAATTAATCAGACAAACGCTTGAGTCACTAAAACCAAGAGATATCACTATAATTGTTGCAGACTTTAATGTGAAGGTGGGAAAAGGGAGATGTGACAAGTGCATAGGTGAGGATGGATTGAGAATAAGAAATGATAGAGGCGATAGACTAATACAATTTTGCCAGGAGGAAGAGATGATAAAAACTAATACCTTCCATAAGCTTCCAAAACGACGATTCTACACCTGGAAGTCCCCACAGGAGAGTGACCAAAACTCGATAAGAAATCAAATAGATTACATCCTGATAAGCGCAAGATATAAAAACAACATCAAGTCAGTTAAGACCTCTCCGGGCGCTGATGTCTCCTTGGACCACAATTCCTTAGTGCCCCAGATGCACATCAAACTAAAAACAACTCCAAAGAAGAGAGAAACTCAGATAAATACAGAGAACTTAAAGAACCAAAACAGGAATGAGTTACAAACAAGAATAAACAAAAATCTGGAAACACTCGA
Organism: Pissodes strobi; assembly: GCA_016904865.1. Classification (NCBI taxonomy): domain Eukaryota; kingdom Metazoa; phylum Arthropoda; class Insecta; order Coleoptera; family Curculionidae; genus Pissodes; species Pissodes strobi. Next base: position 31,891 of record MU191355.1, read on the forward strand.
AAGCAAGGGAATACCGAAATTGCAGTAACACAAACGAAAAATGGTGTAGTATTAAATCAGCTTTATTGGAACCCTCAATAGACATTTTAAAGAAAGAGAAACCCACGGGAAAGAAATAATGGATAATTAACGATTCTTAATCTCATGGATAAGAGAAGAAGCTATAAAGGAAAAAATGAACAACATTATAAAGAAACACAATGAATACTCCGCACAAAAATCAGAAAAGTAAAGGAAGATTGCTACAAGCAAAAATGTGAGGAAATTGAGGAGCTACAAGCAAAACACGACAGTTTTAACATACACAAAAAAGTCAAAGAACTTGCCGGAACCAGTAAAAATGGCAACTCAATATATTGTATAACAACAACTGGAAAATAGTCACAGAAATAGAACAAAAGCTAGAAATATGGAAGAATTACATTACACAACTATTCGAAGATTAAAGACGACAAACTAATCTTGAAAATATAGACGGAGAGTTGGGCCCGGACATAATTAAGGATGAAGTGATATATGCACTGGACATGCTAAAGAACGGAAAAGCTGCAGGCGCAGACCAACTGCCAGTTGAAATCCTTAAACTGATAGAGGCGGACCAGATTCATATTTTGGTAGAGTTAATCAATACCATATATCGAACAGGAGTAATACCAAATGAATGGTTACTATATACTTTTATAACCTTTCCAAAAAAGGAAAATATCAAGCATTGCTCTCACTACTGTACAATAAGCCTGATGGTTCACACATTGAAAGTCAGCGTAGACATCAGCGATATACAATTTGGATTCCGTAGAGGCCTAGGAAAAAGGGAAGCACTATTTGAACTCAATGTCCTATTACAAAGATGCCTAGACGTAAATCTAGACATATACGCGTGCTTCATAGATTACAATAAAGCATTTGCTAAAGTTAGACATGACCAACTTATCGAAACATTAGTAAAGAGAAGGATGGACCTCAGAGAGATGAGAATGATTTCAAACCTATACTATGACCAAAAAGCAGTCAACGGCAGCAGTACGAATAGAAGACATGACATCAGAAGAAATAGAAATGTAGGGAGGTGTTCATCAAAGGCTTATACTTTCACCAATGATCTTTAATCTGTACTCGGAGGACATAGTAAATAGAGCACTGGATGGTCAGGATATAGGCATTAAAATTAACGGCAAGACAATGAATAATCTGAGGTACGCTGACGATACAGTTATTTTAGCTGGAACACATGAAGACCTACAGACGCTAACTAATAGAATGGTCACAGTAAGCGAAGAATATAGACCATCACTGAACATAAGCAAAACAAAATATATGCTGATAACAAAAACAACTCAAGATATTCGTAGGATATATGTGAAGAATCAACCTATTGAAAGAGTAAGAGAATACAAATAACTAGGCACGACCATTAATGAAAACAATGACAGCTCTCAAGAAATACGAATCAGAATCGAACAAGCCAGAAGTATATTTACAAGGATGAAGAGGCTTTTCTGCTGCCGAGACCTCAACCTTGAATTAAAAATACGACAGATAAGATGATATGTGCTGTCTGTTTTATATTATGGTATGGAAGCCTGGACGCTGAATGTAACCGACGGCGACGTGAGGAGACTAGAGGCATTTGAGATGTGGATATATCGGAGAATATTGAGAATTTCGTGGGTAGAGAGAATAACCAACGTGGAATAACTAATGAGACGTATGCATAAGGAGAGAGAAGTAATCCCAACAACAGAAGGTAGAAGAAGAAAGAACTGCTGTATGAGGGGAGAAAAATATCGAATGCTACAAATTAATATGCAGGGAAAAATCAAAGGAAAGAGATCTGTATGAAGGAGACGACATTCATGGCTGAAGAACCTTAGGGGGTGGTTTGAATGCAGTAGCAATGAACTATTTAGAGCTGCGGTCTCAAAAAGAAGAATTGCCCTGATGATTGCCTAACTTCGAACCGGAGACGTCACCTAGAGAAGAAGAAAAACTGCAGTCCAATGATCGAGCGGAATAGGGACAGACAGAAGTTTGACGAACTGATGGTTTGCTCGACTCTTTATAACCAGAGCTACAAACACCGAGGAAGAATAATCGTGGACACGAATACAAAGAAAATTCAGTAAAAATTTTAAAGCTAAATGCAGAGATGATGGAAAGAGTGCAGTTCAAATTTCTTCGTAGAATTAATCTTTGTATACAGGGTGGCTCGTTTATCTTGGGCCACTGCCTTATCTCAGGAAATATAGGAGAAGAAGCTAGAAGCTTGTAAGATATGTGCTGGTGCTTATTTTTAAAATATCTGCAACTATACAGGGTGCTTTATAAAAAATTGCGCCTATATATTATTTTATAATTCGATCCTAACCAAAATTCTAAACACGTTTCGTGCATAATGTTCTCTCCTTAAGTCAAATCGTTTTTGACATAAGTAATTTAAATTTTATATTAGCATTAGCATATTTTCTAACATATTCAGTTCCATTTGGGCATTGAATACCGAATTCGACGTTCAAGTTCCTGCGCAGTTGATGGTTTGTGTTTATATACTAGATCTTTAAGTATACATACCCTATTTAAAAAAAAATTAGGTAGGTTAAGTTGGTGCTCCTCAAAGGAATTCTATGTTAGGGAGCACCATTCTGCTACCAAATTAAATTTCTTCATTCTCTTGCAGGCACTGCATTCTCCACAAGGAGTTGGATATTATTTAAAAACTCTAAGTAAGGTTGAGAATTTGAACTCCGATACAAAAATACTGGACTTATAACTCTGTACCTTCAAATAGCGCACCAAATTTTCACAGAAAAGCTTCCTGATAACTTTTTTATTATTCTCGCTGCTTCAGTATTTTTATCTGTAAAAAATTAAGGTTGTGGTTGTAAATATGGATTCATCGGTCATAATAAAATTAACAAATATATTTTCTAAAAAATGTCTCTTAATAAGAATAATGCAAAAATATTACCTGCTGTTGCAATCATGTTGTTCTAAGCGTCGTTCTTCTGATGTCTAGTTCTAAAGATGCATTCCGGTTTGAAGCTTCAGGACTTTTTCTTTTTTTTTTAATTTAATTATTATTGTTCGTTATTGATCACCCTGCAATAATTTATTAACAAAATATCAACACAGTCTACTAAAGTAGGTCTCTTTCTCCAAACAAATTTGCTAATTATATTTTGGCCTGCAAATACCATTTTTGATATAAAATTAAATTTAAAATATTCCAAAAACGGTTAGACCCATTTAAAAACAAATAAATAAATTAACGCTTAGTTTTTATAAAACACCTTGTATAATTAAAAATATTTTTTAAAATATGTACCACCATATGTCTTGCTACTTTTGTATTTAACTTTTCGCTTCAACTCCCACATTTTCTGAGATAAGCTAGTGTCTCAAGATAATCGGGCCACTCGCAGCATGAAGGTCATTTTGAACAGTTGCTATAGTTTTAGGAACAATTTATAATATAAATTTACCGTTGTAGTTTGTTATTCACTTGTGTGTATTATTCCTATTGTTTTTGTCAGTACATTATTATCCTTGTATTTTATATTTCACCCGTTTTATAAAGTGATATTTTGTATTTAAGATAAGAGTGAAATATTGTACACATTATATAACGGGCGTAGAAAAAGAATTATAATAAGGTCTTTGTTGGGTCATAATGCATAAAAAATCCCGTTTTGTATCATATAATTACCTTCCTTACGCCTGGCCCCTATCTCGATAAGCAATCAATATATTATGAGTGAAAGAAAATATGGAATACTCGTTAGACTCTGGATATTTTGGGCAGCCTCACATAATCTGTTTTTTGGGCAACAAATGTTGTGTGTATTATCAAAGTTTACAGAATTTATTTTTAATTCTGTAAACTTTGGTATTATTCCTATTGTTTTTGCCAGTTCAGTCTTATCCTTGTATTTTCTATTCCATCCAGTTTATAAAGTGCTAATAAGGTCTTTGTTGGGTCATAAATGCATAGAAAAGCCGGTTTCGTATCATATAATTAACTTCCTTACGCGTGGCCTCTATCTTGGTGAGCAACCAAGGTATTGTGAGTGAAAAAATCAGTATACTCCGGATATATTAAAGAGTGAAATATATAATCTTTTTTTGGGCAACAAATGTTCACACTTAAAAAACGCCTAAATTATTTTTATCTAAATATCCTTTTGCGAAAAATTAACAACATAATATTCCAATATTTGATCCCTCTCAGAATTGAAACCTAAACTGACGGTGTCTCAGGCCAAAAAATCTTCCCACATTGTCTGATAAATTTAGAAGAGCGATAAGAGGCTGTTTGACAAACATCGAGATTCCCACACGTAAAT
>JAEQML010055324.1:0-36219 GCA_016904865.1 Pissodes strobi
AAAAAAAAATCTGTTCAGAATTTGTTATTATGTCCTATGCATGACACCCCCTAAATTAAATTTGCTAAAGCATAACGTGGGTTCTAGTCCAATAGATGACAGGGTTACCTATTGGTCAATTACCCATGTCAGGTATTTGAACACGTGAGCGTCTTTAAATTCATGGCGTCTCTTTTCCAACTATCATTACAATGATCGTCACTACAATTTGACATACATCGATATATCACCGATTATTTTAAAGATGCGCGCATATTTAACTTAGAAACTAAAAAACAAAAAACTCTTGCAAGTTTTAACTCTCGCTTATACAGGTAATGGGGATTAGAAGACATAACTTATTCTTTCCCCTCTTGCTAACATTTTAGGTTGGGAAACTTTACCTATTATTTGGTCTACTTCAACACAGGAAATGTCTACTTCGTTGACCACAAATTCTTTTTTTGTTTTATCACAAGACTTAAATCCCAAAACTTGAACATATGGATTTTCTTTCTTTTCCACTGTACAGAGGTAAACAAACTTAATTTTATCTCTTTTTTCACCCATAAATTTACACAAAATAAAGCCCATCCTTTAGAAGGTTAAATGATGTGGGAACAATTATTGGTTCAACTTCCAAATCATCTTCAAAGTTTTCATCCCATGGAGACGAATAATCACTTTCAGTTACTGACGATTCCGATGTTGTTGAATCGTAGTTTATTTCAATATTTTTATTTTTCTTCTTTCCAGATTTGCTCTCTAACCTTTTTATGACACCAACCTTTTTATGACACCAACCTTTTTCTTCTCTTGCAATTCCCTTCTCTTCTTCTCTCTTTCTTCTTTTTTCTTAGCTTGTTCCATTACTTTGTGTTGCTTTGCTTCTTCCTTCTTCTGATAATATGTTAAAGCTTGTAGGAATTTTTTTCTCTTTTTATTTTTTTTGGCAAAGGAAGTTTATGGTTTCGGGCCAGAAAAGTAATCTTTTAAATGGCGATGGAACTAAAGGATCTAAGGGAATTAGACAAGTTGTGGATGTTTGTTTATCTTCTTGTGCAGGTTTATGAGGTGTATGAGGTGGTTGGATTCCAGAAGGTCCTGGTTCCAATTCATCTAATGGGTTTGTCGACGTTTCACCTTCTTGTGTTTGTTTCTCAACTGTTTCAATTCCGGGTGGATTTTGTTTAGCGTCATCTTGTGAATCAATAGCCGATAATTCAGCTAACCTGTCTAAATTATTTACTGGCTCCCCTTCGTCATTTGTGGATAGCCTATTTTTCATAACACTGTTTGTAGAATTTTCTTCTAAGTCCTGCTCATGGGATCTCTTTTCAATAATGGTGACTTCTGTTGGCTAAAAATAACCAGCTTTAGCAATAGCTATTACCCAATCAGCCAGAATTTGTTCTTTCGACTAAACCCTCCCCCCTCCCACGCAGACGCACCGGGACCACTTTGGGATTACTTTAGTGCGTTGCGGTCTTCTACTAGTTGACAGGTGACTGCCTGTGACTGCTGTGTTATTTTTATTCTCTGTTTCTTTAGTTGTTTTGTCTGGAATTGTTCCCTTTTCTTTCCTGTTCTTTCTCGCTTATAATACTGGTTGTCATGCTTGCTATGACGTTCCAACTCGTTTGAGATCGCAACATAATAGTTACCACATTATCCGGTGTTAGTACTAGCTCTACTTCTGCTTTTCTTCTTATGTTCTGCCACCTAGGGCATACAAAGAAGGTGTGCTTTGTATCATCTTGTGGATCTTTACAATATCGACATATGGGTGATTCAGTGAGTTTGAATAGGTAGAAGTAGTTCATGAAGCAGCCATGACAGTAGGTATAGTATGTATATTCTACATCCTCCGCCGCGCGGAGGGATGCGCAGTAGCAAAAATGGACCACGTGGGCTACGCCATTTTTAAGGCGTGGCATTAGATAGTTGACAGATGACAAATGGCAGCTGACAAATGACAGTTGATGACTTGTGTAGAATAAAAAAGACTCACGTGGGCTACATCATATTTAAGGCGTGGTATCGGACATTTGACGTTTCCCAAATGATGGTTGAAAAATGATAGTTGACGACTTGCACAGTGACAAACATGGCCGACCTGGGCTACGTCATATTTAAGACAGACTCGGCCATCATCGGACGCTCCGATTCGAATTCATGTCTATGTAACGATTATTTAACATCAGAGCATTCATAAACATTTTTAGTATCGTATTATAAAAACCTTAGTTAATAGCATAAAAGGTAATATATGACACTCGCGAAGAAGTCCAAGAATCATCGCGCCAAGGTTTAATACCGAAAAGATTGATGTGCTAAATATCTAATGTAGAGTAGGATATTTTTAGCCACGTTAGGCAAGAGAGCGCGAACCAACCATCGCGTCAAGACACGAGCTCAATGAAGGAAAAAATGGAGTTATTTATAGAACTGTCTAAAAATATAGTGGATGTATACGTTTTGGTTTAATCGATTGATTATATTTGATCATAGTTAGTTAATTTTCCGTCAACGACATTTTGAAAGGAGATTGGCTGACTGTTTGTACAGATATCTTTGTATGTGTAAGATGTAACTGTTAAGTAACTAGAATTGTAAATAAGTATTTTAAGGACAGAGTTAAAATATGGAAATTTTGTAGATGTTGCCTAGTTAATTTTTATGGTGTAAACAGTATAATCTCTTTGATTTACACAACACAAAATGATAATAATTGAAATTAGGTGGTATTAATTTAGCAACAGTTTAATCGTTGGATTATTTTTAGATCATAGTAAAGTAGTGGTTATTAATAGGAAAATAAATAAAACACGTTGGGAAATTAAAGTTCGTTTTATTTATCGTTAGTTATAATCGATCAGATTCGATTAGTTTTACTCATTTATTTCGTTAATATATATAGTTACATTTTTGAATTAAAATCATCATGGTAAAAAAGTAAGCGGCGCTAAATTTTTTTTTACAATAAGGTAATAAGTTTAATAAAGCACAAAAAAATTAGTATTTGAGGCTGCACTAATTTTTGTTGCTTAAATGTAGTACGAGACAAATATTTACTTACTCGAAAATTTAATTTTTGGTTACTAGTAAAACAATAAAAAAGACGTTTTTTTTTTTGGTTAAAAGTAATACAAAGAGGTACATTGTGAGAATTGGTATAAGATGCAGTCTTACAAATGTCTAAGTCAAGATGCAATAGCTGTTTAACAACAAATTGTTCAAGAGTAATACACTCTTTAAAATATCCTATAAATGCTATATTAAACCTACTATTGACAGTTGTAATTGTTACATTTAATACAGAGTTTTCCAATACCTTAATATAATTTATTAATTTCATTAGTTTAGAAAACATAATATTATCATTTGCGCCCTCTATATAAATGTTAATATCTGTGTATGTGGTAGTGCTGCCACACATAAAAGTAGGAAACCCTCCGGCTACAAAATATCTTCTATATTTCGATATCTCACATAAAATATTAATTACTTGTTTTAAGAGGAGTTTATGATGCTGTGAACTTGATATTCTCACTGTGTCACTGAGTGATTGACTTACAAATAAAATATTTGTATTAAAACTATTACAATCCATTTCAACTAAAGTAAGTGATTCGACTTGTAAATAAAATACTTGTATTAAATTAAATATAAATTTAATATTCAAATTCTTAACTAGGTGGTAATTTTTCCATACATAAAAGTGATTGAAGATGATATATATTATTTAGTAGTAAATTATGAAATGTGATTGATTTGTCACAAAAGCAAAAATGCTCCTTACAACTAGGACAGCATATTGTGCCCACACCATTTGCCAAGACATCCTAAAAATATATAAATAAATTAAGTATTATAACCCCATGGAAGAGTATCGGTATAGATATAGTTAACTTGATGTTTATCATCGAATGATGTTAATGCTATTTTATCCTATTTAATAGTGAAAACCTCATGATTGATTGATTTAAATAAGTATTGTGAGCAATTAGTTATTTTATTATTAAAGAGACATTGGTAATAATCATCAAAGGTAATGGATTTTAATGATGAAAATTTTGCACCTTTTGCTTTTTTAATGCAACAATTTTGTTCTAAAAGTTTAATGCTGTACATTTTTGACTTTAATCCAATAAATTCTGTCATTATCTTATCAAAAAACTTATAGATGAGCGATTTGTTCTAAAAGTTTAATGCTGTACATTTTCGACTTTAATCCAATAAATTCTTTAAGGGTATATTATATTCGTTGTTTTCAGTATAATTTGATGTAACAAAGTATTTTACATTTTCTCTTATATGTGAATAAATATCAGTATCAAAAAACTGATAGATAAGCGAGTCAGTATCTGTGTATAATAATTTTGCATTCATATCAAAAATTTTTCTGATATGATTATAATGAAAATCATAGAGAAATGTTTTAGATGTGTCTAAAATGGAAAAGCCTGTATATATGGGTTTATTTAAATTTATTTTATATTTTGATATTTCTATTAAAACTTTTTTTTCTAAAATTACCGAATTATGAAAGTTGGGCTGAGAAATATAATCATTTGCTCCATATCTACCTGACCATTTACTCATTAATTTAATATCTCTATATTTTCGTACATTTTCTATAGTTTTTCCAAAATTTGCATTATTCTATTCTATTTTAAAAAAGTTCTTGTCAAATTCACTTGAGCTTGCCTGCCTTAGTTTTGTGTTCAAGTCGATATAGCTTTTGAAATATGGTGATTAGTGCTGGCAACCGAAGACGGTTTTTCGGATAGTCGGTTAACCGGTTTCGGATTATCCGCGGTTTTTCAAAAAACCGAAACCGATTAACCGGATACTCGGTTAACCGATTACGCGATTTCTCGTTTAACCGATTAATCGATTAACCGAATAACCGGTTTCTCGGCTAACCGAATAATCGATTATCTAGTTACATGGCACTGGGCCACCGGGTTCTCAAGTAATGGTAAAAAAGATAGAAAGTAAAGTAAAAACTGGGTATTTGGAATGGTAACATACCACATACCTACTGGACGGTGATTATATTTCGAAATGCTTTTAGAGGGCGATTGAAAAATAATATCTACCTTTAATAGAATACCTTTATATTTATTTAAGTTTTAAAAAATTGTAATATTTTGTAATAAACAATATTTTTAATTTAATTATTACCTTGGGGTTTATTTCAATAACGACCAAAAACTGGAATAAATTTGGTTCACTAGAATTTAATGATTGTGCTCTAATCGGCAGGGAAACTGAACTAATGGAAATATGCTTAAGAACAAATTATAAATTATGTTTAGCCTATGATGACTGTGTATTAACCGATTAACCGGTTATCCGATTAACCGGCTATCCGATTAACCGGTTAACCGGTTATCCGGATACCCGGTTTTCACTATTATTCGAATACCCGGTTTTATCCGAAACCGGTTTTTAAGAAAACCGAATAACCGGTTTCAACTTTTGACGGTTTTTGCCAGCACTAATGGTGATTGTTGAAATTTTAGAGTTCTATGTATTTTTTCTATTTTTAGTCCTAATTGTAACACTTGCTTTAAGTTAATATAATGTATAATATAGCGATCTTTGTTATAGAGAGTAGTAAGTAATTTAGGATATTTGGAATTAGCAGTTGGTGGAATACAATATGTTGGACATAGTGGTAGGTCTTTATGTTTTTTCATGAATTTCTTTTGGATATAAAATGTCAACTTCGCATATATAACCTATAGGATTGTAATTTGAGATTTTACAAATGTCAACATTTTCTTGATAAAAATCATCAATCTATTGAAAATAGGACTGTGGTAATGGTAAACTTATGGCCAACGCATAAAGACTGTTAATATCGAAATACATTAAGAATGATATTGGCTCGTTACTGTTAAACTGTTCACCCATATATTTATTGTTAGCTTTACCATATTGATTTGAGCATTGTGAATTGCTTCCTTGAATAGCTCTTTCTATAAACATACCATATCGATATCTGTCATTGATTCCAATTTTATATAATGGAATATTTTAAAAATGCATCAAAAGCGAAAGCAGGTAATGTGATGCCACTTCCTGTAATTTAAATTACAACTTTGATGTGCAGCACCTCTCAAGTTACCAGTAAAATGACAATGGTTCCGAGATTTACCTTCATTTTCTTTGAATTCGAGTGAACATATGTGACAAACAGATGAACTTTCAAATTGTTTAAGTTGTTCTTCAAAGGTTTCATTGGTACGGGATTAAAAAATATATTTGTAAAAAGGTTATCTGACATTTTTTTGAAATTTTTGAACAAACCACACAATACAGTCTTTGCCAGTATAATAATCATAATGTGAAAGTGTATTATTATACGAACATTTTAAATAATACCCTACAGCACATGGAATGTGCCTTTTAAATATTTTTAATTTTTGAGGGTTTCTTTGTCACATTGTTTACATCACAATTTTGTAGAATACATTCTATAACAAAATATATTACAAAAGGAACTTGTTCCTTATTTTTAAAATTCTTAAATTGTAAAATATTATTTTTATTTGTGGGCAAACAAACTTTCTCTTTATTTATTTCTATACAATCAATTAAGTGATCTGATAAATTAGCACTACTGCTAAATTTGCTTAAACATCGATCACATATCCAAGTTTTATTACGAATATTACCCATTTGCCTATTTACCAAACGACATAAGTTTTTAATAAAAGCGAAATGAAAAACTCGCTTTACTATATTATCATTATCGTAATAATTATTATTAATAGAAGGAATCGCTAACAAATGAATTTTTTTGTAAAAGTTTTTTTTACTCAAATGTATAGGATAAATTTTTTTTTTCTTAAAAAAATAAAGGTTAATGGAAAATTCATTCATACTTTCAAATTTTGAAATATCTTTTAAAGTAATAGGAAAACTAATACCCTCATATTTTAAATTTACTTCAGTAAAATGTGGATATGATGATGATGATGATGTATTGCTTGAATTCCTACGTGAGTCTGCTGGAAATAAAGCACTAACTATTGACCAAAGAAAGCAATATTCGTCATTATTTTTAATCTTTATGATAGCTTTTGTGACAGCAATAACTTTTGGTAAATTTGCATAAGTTGATAATGCGTATCTAATGGGGTTATAATGATTTATATTTATTTTAAGGTGAATTATTTCATATAAAGCCCATCCGCTATCTCTTTCCTGAAACTCTTCTAATTTTAATAATAATTTATCTTGAATATTTGTTTGATACCAGTTTTGTAAATTTGTGGTTTGGTCAATTATATTATTGGTTGTAGAAAATGTTTTAATATCAGTTTCGGCATTTTGTGGCTTAATAAAATTTGCTGAAAAAATTGTGTTAACTTTTAGTAAAGATTTTTGTAATTCCTTTTGAATTTTAACAGAAAATAAAAGAAATGCTTACTTGGGATCCTTTATACAAAACTTGATAATAATACCCGTTTTAATTCTCTTATTAAAACAGGATTCTACATCTTGCCAGGCTAAACATTTTAATTTGTCTTTTCGATCCTTATTAAGTTTAATGGCATACAAATGTTTTAAATGTTTTAAATAATACTTTAAAAGTGCTAAATTCGCTTCGATGCGCGAAAATTTTTTTACACAACCTGCCTTATTTTTAATAGCTATACTTAAAACTAGTATCATTTTCTTTAAAATGACTATCCATGTTTTTACTTCATTTAACGTTTTAACCAACCTACATGCTTTTTCAACTTTTTTTAAGACATCTTCTAACATATAATCTAGCACAAGTTTGGATGACATATTTTTAAAAATTACGCTTTAAAACAAGTTCACAGCAAAACTAAATTACTCCTCTAGTAATTAATATTTACTTACAGATACCGAAGGAAAATTTATTGTTGGTTGTGGTTGTGAAGTTGTAGCCACTAAATCAAACCGCAACACAGATTCCTGTACACTCTTACATTCCTACTCTTTACTCTCTTCGCTTCCCTTTATTCTCTTCCCTTCACCTGGAACTGAAAAGATATCCTGTTTAAGTCTTATTACTACTACTACTACTACACTTATGATGGGTACAAGTAAACTTTTATTAATGTCTTTAATAATTACCTTCAGGACTGTCCAGAATATTTCTACGTATTCCCACCAATGCTCTACTATTTATAGCGTTCTCACTACTTGTCGTCAACGATGTAGGAATGGTTGAATTTTCAGGTTCAGTAGGCTCGATCAAAAAGTTAATTTTTAAATTTGGTAAAATTGTAGCTACACCTTTAAAGCTAACCTCAAATAGTTCGTCAGCCAACTACACCGTTCTCTTATTCCCAAGTTGCCCATTTTCTGGCTCACTCATGTTGTTGTTCACGATCTAAATGAGTAAAACTAACTGAATAAAATTACTAGGATTAAAACGTTCTTATAATCCATGTAGTATTATTTTGGTTTTCGATATTTTTAGACAGAATATTTAGGCGAAAATATACGTTGGAAAATGGATTCTAAGCAATTACACATTATCGGATGCACAAAAATAATCAAGGAAAGAATGATGATGGAAAAGGCAAATTTTATATACAGGATTTCAAACGGAAAATGATATTTTTGGAGTATTATTGATGATAAACAGTAATGTTATAATTTATACAGTAAAAGGAAGGAAAATTGTATATACAGGATATAAAGCGGAAAAGGATGTTTTTGAAGTAGGAAGCCGAGATTTAAAAATTGATTATTGAATTTAAACAACATCGGACATTAAAATATAATATACTGTGTCATGTATATGCTTTTTTTCAAAGTTTCAGTATATAAACAGGGTTAAAATGGTAGTTTGTTTAGTTAGTTTTAAAAAGCATACGTGTAAGTGTTGGTTGAAGATCGTGCAGCAATTTATTAATTTTAAAAAGCTGAAAGTTACTTCAGAAGAGATGGCAACTATTCCTTCAACAATAATAGTAATGATGACTGATAAATTAAATTGCCCCACAAAAATGGTGTTATAGCAAAACAAATCTTCAGGTGAGTTTTTGTTGTTGTTGACTGTTTTTTTTTCTAGATACTAGACAATAATACTTACTACTTACTTATTATTCTATTCTCTATTCTAATTTAACTAAATTACGTCTTTTGTCTTTTTCTAGATACGGGGTGAGAGATATATCACTTAAAGGTGACAAGATTCTTATTCAACTAAACTACACACCAAAAGAGTCGACTTTAATAAGAAAATTTGGAAGTTTGCCAATCAAATATATTCGCACACGGTTGGAAAATGAGGACGAAATAAAATTGTTCGATCGGGATATGAAAAAATACAATTTCAGTTTAGATGACGAACCTGTTGTGACCGAAGCAATGCTAATTGATATGCAAAATATAAAACCAGTGCAAGAGCAGGAAGTAGACAACTGTGACAGAGAGTTACCCTCAACATCTTATGGTAACAATTCTAATTCTCAACTCTCTAATCTTTTAATGTGAAAATATGTATCTGTATAAAAACATATGTAATCATGTTATGAAAAAATAAATAATATAAGTAAAATTGATCTCTTTATTTTTCATATGATATGAATTAGTTATACATTTTTATTACCATCTACCTTATTATAATAAAAATAGTAATACATTTATTCGTTAAGTATCATATTAAAATAACTGGTACAAATTTTTGCATAGATACCATCTACGTAATAATAGTACATTCTCCTTAGCACACATTAAGTTATTATACTCAAGTACCTCGAGAGCAACAGAATAATCAGCGATAATCAATACGGCTTTCGCAAAGAGAGATCGACAGGAGATATATTGGCCTATGTCACTCATATATGGAGTAGGGCAATTGAAAACTACGGAGAGTCTCGAGCGATTGCGTTGGATATTTCAAAGGCATTCGACAGAGTTTGGCATGACGGACTGCTCAACAAACTGACGTCCTTGGGACTGCCCGCCTCTCTCTGCAGCTGGCTGGCCAGTTTCCTTAAGAACCGATCCCTACATGTTGCAGTCGATGGACACATCTCGGACACATTCACCATCAACGCGGGCGTGCCTCAGGGCGCAATACTTTCACCAACTCTGTTCCTCATCTATATTAATGACCTGCTGATCGAAACGAATAATCCTGTTTACAGTTTTGCAGATGACAGTACCCTTGTCTCCCACTTTAGATCAGAAAAACCCTTACCAGCGACTGAGACTCATCACCGCAGACAGGAGCAGATTACAGCAATTAATCAAGACCTGGAGAAAGTTCAAACTTGAAGCGACCGAAATTTGGCCCAGTTCAATGCAGCAAAGACCCAAGCAGCAACGTTTACTAAGAGGGCCAATACAGCGGGCCCTGACATCATTATGGCAGGATCGACCATTCCTTCATCCTCGTCAATCGGGCTGCTGGGTGTCTCGGTCAACAGCAATATGTCATGGCATGACCATGTTGCTAACATCGCAAAATCAGCCTCCCAGAAGCTTGGTGCGCTATTTCGCAACAAAAAACTCTATACACCGCAGCAGTTGCTCTTGCTGTACAAAGCGCAAATAAGACCGTGCTTAGAATATTGCTCACATATCTGGGGTGCCGCACCAAAGCATACCCTAAAGCTGCTGGATTCCATTCAGAAGAGGGCTGTGCGTCTCGTCGGCGATCCGGAGTTGACCCGGAATCTGGATAGTCTGGAACATCGCAGATATCTGGCCGAGATGTCTCTGTTTTACAGATACTTTCACGGCAGATGTTCCCAGGATTTGGCCCACATAATCCCGCCCCTGGCAACTCCTGTCAGGCAGTCCCGACAGACGGCAGGAGCGCACCAGTTCGTCGTACAACTAGAAACACCTAGAACATCGCTTTACCAGAACTCCTTTGTCTGGCGCACTGCATCACTGTGGAACTCACTTCCAGGACATCTGTTTCCCACTAATTACAACCTACAAATATTCAAGAACCGTGTCAATCAACATCTTCGCACACACACCGCTCGTCGAGCGCCATAGGATCTACCTTTAGTGTGTGTGCCACTGCCATAAAAAAAAACATACAATGATAGGTAGAGTTTTATTTAATGATTTTAAAACGGTCAAGTTTGGACACCCTAGTTCAGACAAATCAGTTATTTTGTTACAAATTAAGTTATTCAACCAATCTCTTTTATCTATACCTTTTACAAACACTACATCAATTTGCACAATAATTTTAATATACATTGATAAATTTTCAAATGATATTTTAAACGGTATGTGATTATTATTTAGGTTAGTATTAAGTCTATTATCCCAAGAAAGTCCATGAATCATATTCATGTTCCACTGCACTTGTTTCTTAAAGTTATCCTGCATGAAGTCAATTGGTAAGAGCGATTCGACCATTTGATTAAATATTTGTCCATTTTTTATGTTTATAATAGCAATTTGCTTACATAAAAAATGACTTTCCTTGTACTGAAATCCTTGGCAATCCAATATAAATATTATTTTAAAGCGTTTCCATTGCACTTGTAAACGGGTTATATTTAACTACTCTATCGTGTAATATTAAACAGTAGGCAGCCGTTTTGTTTGGCACATTTTCAGATGTTTCGAACTCTATATGAATATCGATTGCTCCTCCGACAAGTACGTCTTCACTCTGTCGTGAGCAATCGATGACTACCACAAAATAGGGGGATATTTTATGATGACTACTAAAGGAGTTTGTGTTTTAAATCTTGAAGGCGAAACACAGGGATAACTGTAACTTTTATAATAGTACGATTTTTGAAATTGTCTGTACATTTCATACAAAATAGCATATTTTTGATTTTTAAAATCTAAATTTAGATTATCATAGGAAAATACTTCTGAATTTAAATATACTTTCATGCAATTCCCAGTTTCTGAAATTAATATTTAAATCCTGGTGGCTTTCAAACTGTTTAACCCTTTAACGGGCAAAATTATTCTGAATATATTTTATATAAAAAACACAAACTAAGCAGTCTTCTGAAGATACTGAACGACAATATGCGGCTAACATTCGAAATTTATTCTTTTTTCACCCCCATATTGCCCGGTAAACCATGTTACCAGAGACCTTTATAGACCAAATATATTACTAATGATCCCTGGTACAAACGGGGTACCACATTATAAAAACAAATGTTCATATTGCGGTAAAATCAGAATATTATAAAATGATATACTCGATGCATTTCTAATTGATTTATTTATAATAAACTCAACAAAACATATTGTTTGGCAAATAAACACAAACAACAAAACAAAATAACACAAATAACTAAGTGATTAACTTCTAATGACTAGCTGATAAAACTAGTCAACAAAACTAAACCAAACATGTAATTAGTTGATAAAAAAAACAATGTATGTACAGTCAACAAAATTAGTCACTATGGTAAAGACCAAAACATTCGACGCATAAAGCAACTAGGCACTCATTGCACATATAAGAACTTCTTTTTTGAATACCGAATTTACTGCATTGTTGGCATCTTCTTTTTGTGGTTTTCACTGGAAAATGTGAAGCATTTCGAAAATGATTGCTTATTGGTAATGGACCGGGTCTTTTCCTAACTGTAAAATTTCCGATAAGTTGATCAGCAAGAAAGCTTCTAAACTTTAGGTGTCTCATTGGTTTTTTTCTTGGATTGCTTTTTTTAAGAGTTTCTTTGTAAATTATATATGAAATGACAATGCTAGAATCGATAAAATAATACAGGAGTTTCATCCACCACCTGCTACTTTTCCAACTTACGCAGTATGACTCAAGCCTTTGGTCAAAGCGATCGACGCCTCCCATGAATTTGTTGTAATCAACAATGGATTTTGGGCATGTAACAGTCTCTCTATCACCAGTTCTCTTTGTGCGAAGCACTTGTCCGGTATCTGCGGCATGGTGCATATTGCTACAAACTGTTACAGACTTAGTTCCTCGGTCCTTCCACTTGACAACAGAAATCTCTTCACAAATTGCGAAATCCGACTGACCCATTGCAATATTTTTATCTTCAATCAATTTTCCTTTTCGAAAATGCTTTCTTGTTTGGCGAATAGTTCCACATCCAAATAATGATCTGTCTGCTAATTTTTTCATAAGTGGAATTGTTGTGAAAAAATTATCAAAAAAGGCACAAAAACCTTTGTTTTCCAAAGTTGCAAGCAATTTCAAAATAACTCGTTCTCCTAGAGTGTCTGTCCCAGCCTGCTCTTTCCCTTGATATATGTCACTGTCTCCGAGCAAGCCAATGCCCACACCTTGAAGCCTCTTTTCACAGGCTTCATGGGCATGTACTGTTTAAGGCTTGTACGGCCTTTGAAACCTACCATGCTCTCATCTATAGCCACGTTTCTACTTGGAGTGAAAGATTCAGAATATACCTTCGTGAAATGTGAGATCAATGGACGAATTTTGTACAGTTTGTCAAAGTTAGGCGTCCCACGAGCTGGCATATTCTGATTATTATTTAGATGCAAGCATCGGAGCACTTTTAAAAATCTTTTTATGGGAAAAACTTCTGTTATCCTCTCTTTGTAAAAATTTCGATCACGTGACCAATATAGCCTCAGTGAAGGCAGATGGTCGAATCCCATTATGATAAGTACTCCTAAAAAAGCTTTCAATTCATCCACGGTAAGATTTAAATTTATTTTCATTTGTTCAGCATATTGATTTGATTGTTGAACAAAGTATTCCAAAAAATTTTGAGTAAACATGATTTCAAAAAAATCTATTGGCCTTTCAGATTCGACCTGAAAATAAAATCGTCTTATTACTTATTCGGATAAAGTGAACAATACATTACTATACCTGTACTTTGGGGCCTGTTTCCTCCGAGAAATTAAAATGTATGTATCTTGTAGGGGGTACAGGAGTTTTTGACCAGACGGAAAACTCCTCAATATCTTCTTCTACTTCACCTAGGTCCTCGTCACTCTCAAAAGATACTAGTGTATTTTGTAAAGGTGTTGGAGAATCTGGCCTATAGGTTTTGTCGGCAACTGAATCGTCGGAATCGTAATCTGAAAAATCAACAGGAGGATCAAGTTTAGCCCTCTTTCTCGTTGGTCTTAGCGCAAAGTTTTGGATTTCTGGCGACAGACTAACTTTAGAGCAAAAACTTGAAGAAGGCGTGTTTGATCCGCTTGGAGATGGCATGCTAGATGACTCCTGACAATCATATTGATCATCTGCATCCGAATCACCGCCAATGTCTGAATTTTCGGCTTGCTCCTCGGTTATTTCCGCCAGCTGCAGTAACTCCTCTTCAGTCAATGGCCTCTTCCAATACCTTTCGTTTTTCGGTGCATCCATTTTTCTATAATAATCATATGGCAATATAATAACACATGATTACCAAATAATTTCGGAATGACCCAATACCCACCCTAAAATCTGGTATTAGTAGAAGAAACAAGGAACACCCTGTATAATATTTTTTTGTATATAAATATATTATATAGTACAGGGTGTCCGGTTATAAATGTAACCCCCCTTTAACTTTTTTATTTACCCTCGTATAAAAAAATGTTGAATACAAAAGTTGTAAGGATTTCATAGAGTTTTCTGCGGTGTTACTAGAAAAACAATTGAACATCGAAATTCTACTGTACAGATTAAATTAATGTTTTTTTTAATGGGACACCTTCTTCTGTATATCGATAGAGCTCTTTAAGGCGAGTTCAGTAATATAAGGTTTGTTGGGTCTAGCTATACTAGTTACCACGTAAATTGCAAGAATGTCGGGTATCTGATTATTACTGAACTATTTGGTGAGCTAGAAAAAAATGTTGTATACAAAAGTTGTAGGTTCCTTCAGAAAATTTTCTGCGGTGTTACTAGAAAAACAATGGAACATCAGAAAAGCTTCTGAAGCATGAATTCCTTTCTAGCTCACCAAATAAATAATTTAGGAGGGGTTCAGTAATAATCAGATACACGACATTCTTGCAATTTACGTGGTAACTATTATAGCTAGACCCAACAAACCTTATATTATTGAACTCGTCTTAAAGAACTCTACCGATATCCGGAAGAATATACAGGGTGCCCCATTAAAAAAAACATTAATTTGATTTGCACAGTAGAATTTCGATGTTCAATTGTTTTTCTAGTATCACCGCAGAAAATTATATGAAGATCCTTAAAACTTTTGTACTTAACATTTTTTGATACGAGGGTAAATAAAAAAAGTTAAAGGGGGTTACATTTATAACCGGACACCCTGTACATATTATATAGTATAAGTATAAAATATGAATTAGTAGAAAGGCCTCACAAATGCCTTTGTATCCACCATAATGACAATATAATTTGTTTATTCTCGTTATGAAATCGCACATTCATAAAATCCTACATTTTTGAACAAAATGATGAAAATTTTCCTAGCGCAAAGAAATATTATTCAAATTATAACAGTTATCTTATTTAGAGGCATATATAAAACATGTATCACTATATGTATAGTGAAAGAAGCATAGACCTTATTGAAAAAATAAAACAAAATATGTAACAAAATCAGAAAAATTCTTTATGCTTGCAAATAAATGATGTTTTATCTTCTAAAATTATGAATTGGGCACTCGAAACCAGACTTATGTTACGCAGTAAACACCTCCAGATAATACTTACCAATTTAAATTAACGAAATGCACTCTTTCTCATAAATATATACAAAAATATATCTAAAAACATAAAAACCTTAATATTTTTTGGCGTTGAAATTCTTTGGTATATACGTTGTACCACAGTGTAGCGTACGTCTGCACTCTTGCAAGTCTTACAACCAACTGCTGAAAGTTCGCAACACTCAGTGGCAGTTGATGTATCTGACATGGCGCGTAATTAGAATTATATTTTAAAATAACGGCGTAACACGGTGGTTACACGTATATACCAAAGAACGTTAAACGGTTAAACAATCGTAATTTTTGTCTGTCGCTGACAGTTATATGAGGCATTTTCCAAAGAATTTTGTTTAAAAAACTTTATATTTTTCTTTTCTGTCTTCGGTTTGAATTATTCCATTTAAATCAGAACTACTTCTTAAAAGGACTAATTCCTGTTATTACCAAGCACAATACGTGCTATTCTAGCAGGACCAAGTTATTGTGATAAAATAAACGCTATGTTAAGTTTGTTAGAAAATCCGAACGGTCTAAAATTTGAAAATGTTTATATTTACTCAAAGTCTTTATACCAACCCAAATATATTTATTTAGAAAAATTATTAAAAACCTATTAAAGGTGTAGATTATTATCCATTTAGTAATAGTGAGAAAATAATGTCACCCTCTAAAGCCAAACCAAACTCTGTTTTTATATTTGATGACGTAGCATGTGATAAACAAGATGTCATTCGTGATTACTTTAGTATGGGTCGACATAATAACATAGATTGTTTTTATCTCTGTCAAACCTATGCTAAAATATCTAAACATTAAAGAGACAATGCCAACGTTCTAATTTTGTTTAAGCAAGATGATCTAAATTTACGTCACGTTTATACAGATCACTTTGGTACCGATATGTCATTTCATAACCTTAAATCCATTTGTGCATACTGTTGGAGTAAACCTTTTGGGTTTCTAGCTATTTTCAAAGACATTAAATTCAAATCACTCTTGCTTTGATAGCTATATATACTTATGATTTTATTTGAACTACATTATTTTACTGTCAAGCATAGAACAACAACGATGGTTTCCAAAAAGAAGACTAAACCTAAGAAGACGACTGAACCTAAGAAGAAGAAGACTGAACATAAGAAGACTAAGACGAAAAGTATCGAAAACAACTACTTTCGAAAAGAAATGATATTAAAACAAATTAAAACCAACTAAAACATGGCAAATTGGAACATGAAAATATTTTTGAACCCATAACAAAACATCTACAAAATATTAATAATGATCTACATCCTAAAAACAAAACAATATTTTCAAGAAAATAAAAAAGAATTTGTAAGAAAGAGGAGTCTGAACTTTTTCTGATTGAAAACGATGATTCTGATTTGTGAGAAGCAGGATAAAACAAAAAATTATTATGGTATGGAAAGACATAACGCGATTGATTCATTCTATTTATGCCAAACATATTCGAAAATACCTAAGCAGTTAGTTCGAGATAATGCAAACATGTTGGTATTATTTAAACAAGATGATATGAAACTCAAACATGTGTATGACGATCACGTGAACACCGATATCTCGATGGATATTTTTAAAAATATTTGTTCAGAGACTTGGAAGGATAAATATGGATTTCTAGTAATAGTTAAAGATGATGATATTCGTAAAGGTAGATATAGAAACAGGTTCGATACCTATATAATACCTTAAGCTAATGATAATTCTCAATATAAGTCGTGATCTGATTGAGAACATATCTCTGGTCTATGTAATACTTGGTTATCTGCTATAACAGCCTATACAGGTCTATATACAGCTATATAGGTCGGTATACAGGTTTTCAGACGGCTTTTACAGCTGAAACAGACCTGTCTACCCTGTCTGACCTATCCTGTATACCCTGTCTGACCTGTCCTGGTTGACCTGTCCTGTCTGGCTATCCAATCATGCCACCTGTCCTAAGCAAATTCGATAAAGATGTTAAGAAAAGGATTAATGATACTGCCAGATCTATTAGAAAAAAGTATTTATCATTAAAGTTTGAGCGTTCTGAAGAAGATGAGGCTCTTAACAAGATTTTGAATCCTATAAAAGAACCTCTGAATAAGCTTGTGGACAATGCCGAGAAAAAACTGAAGAGGCATGAAGTGCCTAAAATACCAAAAACCCGGATAAAGGAAACATATGAATTTCCAAAACCTCAGCTCGAATCAACTAGAACCAGTACTCCGAAATATCTACCACTCGAATTAGTATCAAAGGATTATATAAAAGACGAGGAGGATGAGGATGACGTTTTTAATAAACCTATCCATGAGCTAAAAGATGATATTCAAAAATCTGTCATTGAAAGAAGCGATGCATATAAAGAATTTTTAGAGCAATATCCAGAAATATCAAGAGAGTTTGTTGATAAATATTTCAAAGATTCTGATCAGATCGATCATGCATATGGTCTACGACACGATCAAACATCAGATGGTTGGTCGATGGGTTCACAAAAAGTAGATTTCATGCCTAATGGTGATATTAAGGTTGGTGCTGTTGAATATCCGGGGACACGTGGATTATACGAATTATTATTTTTTAAAAATCCCAAATATAATACAAAAATAGATACTCTACAATTTAAAGATATTTTAAATCGAACAAATGTTCATAGGAGGAATTATAGTGTGAACTACTTAAAATCATTAATTAAATATCACCCTGTCGCAAGTTTGAACTTGAACTTGAAAAATGTTATATAAACATTCACTGTTAATTATAAACAATTTGAGCGGTCGACGGGAGCGACTTTGATCCTTAATGAAGCAATCATCAGCATTTTGTAACATACAAAACATAAAATACGCAGGCAAACGCCGAGTTAATCAGACTTTCGGGTCTCTCAAACCGCTCAATTAGTCGCTGGGCAGTACACAGGTGCATCCACTTCTAGTTGTTCTATCCTACAACCCCCATAACTGAGAACACTTATACACAGGTATAAGGTTGTCAGGTCCTTACCTAACCTGGGTGAACGTATGCATAGGTATACGGCATTCGGGGGCTACTAAAAAGTATAGAGAGAGTCGAATTTATGAAGTATTAGAACTTCTAGTAAAGGGGTAGTTTTTGGGGAGTTTCAAAAAGTAGTGAAAGTGCCTTAGCAATTTGTGATAAACTTAAAAGTCTTACCTTATAAATATCAGAACAAATACCTAAATAAAAGACAACCCGCTCACATAAACTTTATTAAATTAAACAGTGACGTCACTATGCCAAATAACCTTTAAAATAAGCCACCCTCGCTTGCCAAGTGATTTAATTTGAGCGACGCGACGTCACACTCATAATTCATCTACGTCACATCTAAAATAGTGACGCCAAGCAATTTAGTGTTAATTGGGCCTAGTGCCGCCATCTTAATGAATCTACGTCACAACAACAGTAATAAATTAAATTAAACAACAAAATCAAGTAAATCATTGAATAATAAATCATTTAATAAACGCAGGCTAGGTCAGTTTAGCTATTGCATAAAATCTAAGCACATATTGGTTTCGAATCACGCGCCGAGGTACGGCCAAGTGCTGCCATCTACGGACGGTCGGCGTCACCAAAGACAGAGTACAGACACGTGCTGCATCCACGGACGCTTGCCGAAGTACGGGCGGTCGACGTCACAAACGCCATCTAGGGGTCTATGTTCATATCTGGAACAAACAAAAAAAAAGTTAACTACGTTGTGGGAATGCTAATTTTTGACGAAAGTGCAAGTCAATACCGAAAACACAAATATAGTTAGGTATATGGAGCAATACAACAGATTTGTATAGGAGAAACTAAAGGAAACCATGGAGCAAGCAGGAGAAACAAGTGAAGAGGACGAAGAGAGGAAAAATATAATTATATGGAACAAGTATTCAAGTAAAAGAAGAATTTAAGCAACTAAGAAAACAAAACACAAAAACTAGGAGAGACCCGAAGTTTCAAAATGTAAATAGTGTAAAAATATAAAACCCAAGTGCTCATAGAAAATGATATATACAAGGCACTTAGGAGGTTAAAATATAAATAAGGAAAATATATAGTGAAATGTACTGAAACATAGAAAATATATAGTGAAACATAGCATAATATAAGCCAGTGTAAATAAGACAAGTATATAGATAAACACACTTAGGAAGTTAATAAACTACATAGAAAAATAAACATAGTATAGAACCTAGGATTTATGAAGAAAAATTAAGCTAGAATATTAGCGAGTAAACTATGTATGCAAAATAAATAGGTGAAGCAAATGTGAAGATATACCGGGTGGTGCATCGAGGTTAGAAACATAGGAAATCCCATGCAAATTTTAAACTGGTTAAATATTTGCTCCCCTGTTGACTTTAGAGCAAAGTTGTGAGGAGACTTTTTCAAGGTCTCTGTATGGAAAATACAGATGCGAAATTTGAACAATATTGGTCAAGTCGATCTTAACTTATTTAAACAAAATTGCAGCTAATTTTTTTATTAAAATTCAACAGGTAATACTGCAGACACCAGCATTAATTAAACTTGTCAATCTATGATTTGTCACTGTCAAAAGTAATTTGAAAGTAAACTACACACCGTTTGCAAATTTTATTTGACATTGACAAATCATAGGTTGACAAGTTTAATTAATGCTGGTGTTTACAGTATTACCTGTTGAATTTTAATGAAAAATCAGCTGCAATTTTATTTAAATAAGTTAAGATCGACTTGACCAAAATTGTTCAAATTTCGCATCTATATTTACCATAGAGAGACCTTGAAAAAGTCTCCTTACAACTTTGCTCTAAAGTCAACAGGGGAGCAAATATTTGGGCAGTTTAAAATTTGCATGGGATTTCCTATGTTTCCAATCACGATGCACCTCTGTATATAGTAAAGCACAAGTAAATGTGAGTAGCCTTTAAAATTGTGTATTGAGAGTATATACAGAAGATATATATTTGTATACGAGGAAGTGTTATAAAATAATGTGTTCTCCAGTCTAAATAAAAATGCAACGACGGATGGTCTAAAAGATAACGTCAAAGCAAAAAATTTTAGGCATGGAAAAGTTGAGCATATAGGGACTGAAGTAGCTACGCTGACGTTGAAGGAAGCCAAGCAAATATTTTGGTACCAGAGGTGAAATGTTACATAACCAAGAAATGTTTATGTAAAGCATGAAGAATATAGAAGATGCATACATAAGTTGAAAAGTGGAGAAGAAATATAGAAGATGTTTTTGAGAAAAAAAGAAGCGTACATAGTGAGGAAATATATAAGCAAAAGGTGTTTATGTAAAGCTAATAAAGCGAAATAATGGAGAAATATATTTACATAATGTGTGAAAGCATACGTGGATATATAAATAATAATATAATGTTTCTCTGTCCTACACAATTTACATAAAGCTAGCATAGATATACCTACATAGCGTGCCTATATACATTTAAAGTAAGTCTTGAGTAAGAAAAACTTAAGATATGGAAAGTAAATATAAGAAACATAGAATAAAATAAATATATGAGAAAATGTATATGTAAGCGATACCAAGAAGTGTATAGAAAAGCAGTAAGAAATTGTAAATAATGTATATATAACCTTACCTTGAGAACATGCCGCATGGATCACAATCCAGGACCAGTCAGGAGCCATTGGAAAGTACCAATCGAGTCCCTTAGCTATTCGAAGAATCACTAGTAGAAATTCAGAAGTTGCCCAGTTCTTCGACTAGGGATTCCTAGAAGATAAAAAAGTATAAGAAATTATAATATATGAATGAAATACCTGCAGCAGTAGACAACGAATTAGATAACTTAAAAAAATAATTGAATAATAACAAACCTTAAATCAAATCTTGCCAAGTATCTAATATTGTCAAAAAGCATATTTACGATACTTATATTTGATTGTATTCTTTAGCCCATCCAATGCCAACACACACACGAAGAAACAAATCAAGTCGACGCCATTTTACCACGCCTTTCGAGGAACAAAGAACAAAGAACCGAGTCTGCGAGACTACGAACTACGGCAGACAGCATTGCAAATGAAGACCGCTACAAGCACCATCTACCAGACTTTGTGTAAACCAAGCAGTCCGCAACACAAGGAATCTGCGAAAATGACATATGCAGTAGCTATCTGTGACCAACGGAAGCGTAACGTATAATTTCCTATTAATTTACATTGCATTGTTAATATTAATTCAGGAAAAATGGTCACCAAAAAGGCATTATAGATATAGCAATACTGTGTTGATAACGGCAGGTGGGCATAGAATCCCCGTAATAGGGGAAATAAACACACCAGTACGGATAGAGGGTAGCCAGATATTTAGAGATAGTATAAAGGCAAAAATTATATCAGTAGCCCCATATCCTGTCATATTAGGAATGGATTTCTTAATAAAACACCAAGCAGTAATAGATATACACAAAAGAGTCCTAATTTTAAATAAGCGAATCCAAATTCCTCTTAATCCAGAAATAAGGAAACGAACCCCAATATCTGGCTTAGTAATACAAAAAATGGAACAAACACACAGGACAAATAGTAGAAAATCGCAACAAAAATATGAACACGCAAATATTATTACTGACAGATATAATAAAACCTATAAAAAATTCCAAGCATTTATGATAGCAAATGAATTGATAACAAAAGAGAAAATGGACCACATAATAACAGAGATAAAGCAAGATATATATGCACTACCTCAAAATGTAGCTATAGCTTATGGACTGACAACAACCTTCAAAACACATAGAAAAGTACAGAGGCAAATTAAGAAAATATTCCCCAAAATTGTTAATAGGCAAAAGGGCAAAATAGGTGGCTCTACAATGCTACAAAATGGGATTAAAACGGCATTCTTTTTACATATAAAAGAAGTATATAAAGAAAAGCCAAGACCTGACAAAATATACAAAAGCTTATCTACGTTATACCAACAATTAAAAAAGGATAAAATTAAAACTCTAGCAATCACACGGAGGGGATGGAGACTAAACTCCACAGAATGGGATTTATTAAAGAAAATGATCTATGATATTTTTAAAAAGGACCAAATAAAAATTCTGATTTGTAAATCAGACTGGCAACCAGAAAACGTCACAGAAGACAAGGAGCCCTTGTTGAACATTGATATAGAAAATAAATCCATAAGTTATAAATTAGGGTTAGCCAGGGCTTACGTCATAAAGAAAGATAAGGTAGAAACTATAGAAATTAAATTAATGGGGGAAATAGAGGAAAAAGAGGTAACAGTCTGGAGTTGCAGGTATAACTCGGACTGGCTAGCCTCTAAAAACTGACAATACAATCACATGTATATACTAATGGCGAAAAAATATTCCTAAAAGTACGCGGAAGCGCAAGGGAACCAACCAAACTGTATAAAGAATCAACAATGGCGTACCTAGAAGAAACACAGCCATATATAAACTCTGCCTTAAATCTAAATATACAATGCCTGGAAGATGATGATAACGTAACATTAGCAGATCACAAATTACATAACATTACCGACAAAGAGACTAAACGAGCATTAGAGGACTTACTAATAGAATACAATGACGTATTTGCGAAAACAGCGAAACATATGGGACGAACAGATTTAATAGAGCACGTCATAGACGTCGGGGAGGCAAAACCAGTAAAAAGCAGACCATATCGTGTATCTCAGAAAGAAAGAAAAATAATTGACGATCAAATAAATGAAATGCTAGAAAGTAACGTCATACGGCCTTGCCACTCCCCCTGGGCGAGTCCCGTGGTATTAGTTAAGAAAAAGGATGGTAAAACAAGATTCTGCTGCGATTATAGAAAACTTAATAAATGTACTAAGAAGTCTAACTGGCCTTTACCGCAAATGGACGACATCCTAACGTATCTAGGAGACGCCAAATATTTCAGTACCTTGGATTTATTTTCGGGTTACTGGCAGGTGCCAATAGAAGAAAACTCAAAACAATATACAGCCTTTGTGGCACAAGGGCACGGATCATATGAATTCAACGTACTCAGTTTCGGCCTTTGCAACGCACCGGCAACATTTCAAGAACTAGCAGACAAAATATTTTGGGATATGAAATGGAAGGAAGTATTAATATATATGGATGATAACATTATTTTTTCACAGTCAATAGAGGAACACATCCAAAAATTAAGAAAAGTATTCGAACGGCTACGACAAGCCAACCTAACACACAAACCTAATAAATGTGAATACCTTAGAGAACAAATAAGAATTCTAGGAAGAAGGGATGGCATCCTCCCAGACGACGACAAAATCATTTGTGTACAAAATTTTCCAACACCAAAAAAGGTGAAGGACGTACAAAGCTTTATAGGTTTATGCAATTTCTATAGGAAGTTCAAAATAACTTTGCCACTATCGCACGTCCTTTGCACGAATTAACGAAAAAATCCACAAAGTTTGTATGGGGACCTAAACAGAAAGAAGCCTTTCAGACCCTAAAAAATAAACTGACGTCAGCACCGGTACTGCATCATTTCAACCCAAACAAGGGCACCATTTTAAGGACAGATGCATCCACATGCGGCATCGGAGCAATCCTACTACAGGAAGACGAAACTAAAACTGCTCATCCAGTGGCATATATAAGTAGAAGCTTATCAAACTGCGAAAAAAACTATTTCATAAGTGAGTTGGAACTGCTATGCGTCGTGTGGTCAATGGGATATCTCCGGCATCTAATATATGGGCAACCAATTAAAATTGTATCAGACCACCACGCGCTTTGTTGGATGCACTCAATCAAAGAGAATAACCGACGATTAGCCAGGTGGACATTAAAATTAGCTGAATATGACTACACAGTAGAGTACAAGAGTGGCAGCGCACATAAAGACGCCGATTGTATGTCACGCAATCCAGTATTCCCTGCGGAGCAACAAAATGAAAAAGAGCTGGACGAACTACCAACATTTGCTTTAAAAAGTGAACAAATAAGTGAATTGCAAGAAAAGGATCCAGAACTAAAACAGCTAAAACTAGCCATAACAAATCCAGATGACCCAGCAATAAGCATATCAACTAGACGGCGAGCAAAAAACTTTAGACTTACAGACAATATCTTATATAAAGGCAGCTCTAGCACAAAAGGCTTACAAAACCTCCTAGTAGTCCCGAAGGCAATGAGGGAAGAGATAATGTGGGAACTACATGCTTCGCCTACCTGTGGTCATTTAGGTCTCACCAAAACAATAGACAAGATAAAAATAGATTTTTCTGGACAGGGAGGTACAAAGATATTGAAAAATATATAAAAGGATGCCTAGACTGTCAGGCGAGAAAAGGACAGCAGTATAGAAAGACACCAGGCCTTCTACAACCTATCAAAGTAGGACTACTGTTCGACAAAGTGGGAATTGACCTATTGGGTCCTTTTCGAAGAAGTAACCAAGGGAAGACAATGATAGTAGTAGCAACGGATTACGCCTCAAGATATGCAATAACAGCAGCTCTGCCTAATGGTAAGGCAGGCCCTGTAGCAAAATTTTTATTAGAAAAGGTATTATTAATACATGGAATACCAAGGACTTTATTGAGCGATAGAGGGAAAACTTTCCAATCAGAATTAGTACGTGAGGTAGGAATTATAATGGGGGTAAGAAGCCAATTCACCACTGCATACCATCCCCAATGTAACGGGTTAACGGAACGACTAAACAGGACTATTGCAGATATGCTGGCAATGTACGTCAATACTCAACAAACAGACTGGTGCTCATATATACCATTCATAACGTTTGCCTACAATACAGCCATACAAGACACAACAAAGTACAGCCCATTTATGCTTACATTCGGCAGAGAGCCTACCCTCCCAGTAGAAGCAGCGTTAACAGATAGTGAAATACAAACAGACTCGTTCCAAATCAGAGAAAAGGCGTTGGCAATACGGGCAATCGCAGTAGAAAATATAAAGAAAAGTCAAGGAAAAGATAAAGTACGATTTGACGACAGGCATAGAGAATTAAAGTTTCAAGAGGGGGACAAAGTAAAAATATTTATCCCTATAAGAAAAGTAGGGCGCAGTGAGAAATTATTATTAAGGTGGTTCGGGCCCTGCAAATTAGTAAGAAAGATGGGAGAGGTAAACTATGAAGTAGAGAAAATTGGAGGAAAGAGAAAGGTTACAGATACGGTACATGTCAGTAGAATGTTGCCATATTATGACCCATGGACAGAGTCTACTCCTATTAGTAACGACGACGTCGAAATAGGAGATACCAATCAGGGAGAGGAAAATATGGGAGACATAATAGATATTCAATTATATACCGAGGAGGTAGATGAGGAAACTAGAAATAAACGGGAACACGAAGACTTTGAAAATAGAGTCCGAAAATTGTTGGGTGTAAAATAAAATCTCAGAATAAAAATATAAGGCACTTAGGAGTTAAGAGAAATTATTAAACGGTATATATAGAATAAGAAAGTAAAAATAGGGTATAGCCAAAAAGTATATGAAATTAGAATAGTTAAATGTTACATAGAAGCAAAGTGTAATATACTTTTAGGGGACTAAATAGAATAAAACTATGTGGAGAAGGTATATATATAGAGAATACAGGAGGTAAATATAAAGATAAAGGGTTGAATCAGAGGAATAAAGCATATACATAGATCAAGCAAAAGTTACTGACTAGTGGAGGTCATTGACAATATGTAAGAAGTATATACAAGGATGATTATTATAACAATTTTAACATATCCAGGCCTAAAGAATGCAAGAAAAACGTTTTTTAGGAGCGTTTCCAGCTTACATTTAGGCGCCAAGAAGATAGATAATATGTGTGCCAAAATACACGAGTTGCTTAGGGTGACTACCAGTGAAAAAAATTGGTACCATAAAGGCTTAGAAAGGATATGAAGGGCATAGAACCCACGTAAAAGGACGATAAAGAAATGTACATGTAAATCATAGATAGAGAATAAAGAAAAAATGGTTATAGCTAAGAAGTTATATACATAGAAGATACCGTAAATAGGAAAAACTAGTATAATATATGTAAAAAGTACATTTAGGAAGCCTAAGAGAAAATAGAAATATATAGAAGTATATCTAGAGCAGACAATGGCAATATCAGGATGAAATAAATATGTATATATAAAGTTAGCAAACTTATCCTGGCAAGTTGATAGCAGTACCATCATCTCAGTGACCCAAATGAATTAAATAGAGGACAGCATCTGGAAGCGGAGAGGAGAATTCTGCTGAAGACAGATCCGGAAAATACATACACCTAAAAAATTAAAAGCAAGTTAGGAAATAAATAATAACAATATGTAAATAAATATAGGTATATGTAGATATGCAATATCAAAAATAAAAGGGATAAATAAAGGGTACATAATATTATATAAATATAAGGATAGTAAATAAGTTAAATAAGTAAAAAATAAATTGTCCACAGGGTATTATTGCATTGGCCACAAGCAGGAAATGGACAAGAAGTGGAGATATCCGCGGGAGCCACATGGAAGTTACTACCAGAAACAATAGCATATGAGGGAACCGTCCCGTTAACCTACAGCATACCATGGCGGGACAACACAGAGACCTCTCCAGCCTTTAAATTCGGATGCCTAGAAGACGGAGAAAACTGTAAAAGACTAAAATATATGGAGGAGATATCAGTAGCACTGGACAAAGAGTTAAATAGTTTAATAAATAGTTGGAATATAACTAACCTTAAAAAACAACCAAGGTCTAAAAGAGCCATCTCTTTATCCTTCATCGTAGACGGTCTCAACTGGTGTTGTGGAGTCGCAACCCAGCAAAAACTGGACTCCATGGTCATGGATGCCGAGGATCTAAGGCAGCGGATGAATTCTATAACTAATGGTCTGGATTCAACACTGACAATCCTTGGGCAACAATCCAGTAGCATGGAAAAGGCACAACAGGAGACGGCAAAATCACTACAAAAAATAGAAGAAAAAATTAAATTTTTACAAAACTATGCTGAAAATATAAATAACCACATGATATCAGAAGAACAGGTACAACGAAACGTGATACTTGGAAGTCTGAAAACAAACTTAGATTTATCAAAAAAAATATTAAGGCTTACAAGAGCTATACATAAACAAGATATATTTTATGCTTGTAAACACCACCAAATCCCGATATCTCTAATAAAACCAGATATCCTAAGAGAAGACCTGGTAAAACTTAACAGTGAGATAAACAAAAAATGCACAACCTAGCAATACACTTTCACGACGTAACTAAATACTATGAGTTACCAGTAGCCGAATGCAGTCTAACAAGCGATACAATAATAATACATATAAAAGTACCTATAAAACAAATCACACATCAATGAAAAATGTTTGAACTAATAACATTTCCATTTGCTTGGCATGGGCAAACATGTATTATTGAACATGATACGTTGTACCTGGCAGTAGCAGAAACTAATATAAACCATAATCAAGAAACAAGGCAAATAACAGGAACTGGGCTACATTTATGCAACCCTTATAATAACAAACTATGCTACCTACCTAGATTTGCAGGAGGGGTCCTTCAAGGTCCAGCATGCTCTACAAAATTATTCCAGGGTACTACAGTACAGGACTTGACTTCACATTGTCCGATGAGGTGCCATAAATCTAATTTACTCCAAATCACAGAACTCGAGGACGATGAATTCATGATAACACATTCACAGGAAAATATGACGCTTCAGTGCAATGACCAAATTGTTCCCATGGACCATAATGTATCAGCTCCAGGAGCCCTTAAAGTTTATATCCCATGCCACTGTAACCTAAAAGCGAGTAAGAGCATAATAATCACGCAAAGGTTCCCGTGTAAAACTGAAAGCCGGCAGGTAGCAATAACCCACGTCTTACCGGCTGCATGGCCAAATTTAAAATCTTTTATACTCAACCCTCTTCTAATAATCTAACCTACCAAGTTTCACAACATGGAAGAATGTATAAATCATTCCACATTTAAATCTAACTTCCAGTAAGGAAACCCTGCAAAATATCGCGCAAGAAATTAAGCAATTACAACAAATACCCCCTACATATCATTGGCAAATAGAAAATCATGGTATAATGTTCACATGGAATGTAATATTGTCAATAATACTTGCTTACGTGATATTTCATAGGCGAATTCCAGGTCAACTAGCAGTCATTCAATCTGCAGCAGCCCAATCCAATCAGATAAAGGATAGCCATAATGCTTTATTTATTTCCACATGCATTGCTTTTACACTGTTCTTATTCTACTTTATATTTAGGTTCTGGAAATACCTGAAAGAAAGAAGACTACGACGACAAAACGAGAGAAATAATGGCCACACACAACTAGACATAAGACAAGTGAATATTAATCCACTCAAAACTATGTATTGCGCATTCACAAAAGGACAGAGGACGGCCACTTTCAGTGCAGCTTCCAGGAAGGCCGGAACCACGCCACGAATCTACAAATGAAAGCAACCTGCAAAACATATAGTACAGTATAATGTAGCATATAAGCATATATATTTAATACTCCGTAGGCATATAAGTAGCAATAATTAAATTCGTTATATGGGCTACACAGAGAAAAAGAAAACAAACGGATAATTAATGATTTTTAATTCCTTAAAAGTAGACATGGGCCATAGGCCTCCGGGGCCTAATTAAAATGCTAATATATACTAGATGACGAAATACCGCCCCACAGTAGAGTTCCTGGTGACCGGATGGTAAAATTGGTGGCAACGTTTATAAAAGTAAATTCAAACCGCAATCCCTAAAAAGAGAAAAAATAAGGAGGCATTACTACACAACATTAGGGAAAATAATAGAAACCTACCACAGGGAGATCTGGGAATCGGCGAGCAATAATGGCCGCATAACGGCGGCCTTAAACAAGAAAAAATGGGGGAAACATACAATAATAAGCCTCATAAAAAATATTAGTTATTACTTACAATTGGGAATTGGTGCCATAATTTTTTTTCTGGGTGAACTAATAGACACAAGGACAAAGCGTAAAATAAAATATATAGTAATAAACGCATGGGTTTGCAAAAATGCACAAATCGATATTTTACAAACATAATCGGTAAATGTTATATAGATCAGCGTTTTAATTTTAAACAATTAGGAATAAGTTCAATAAACCGTAATTTTGTTAGTATAGGTGATTTATAGTAATACAGGGCCGCAATGAGTTGCTTTTTAATGCCAAGGGAAAAAATTCATTATCTTTATAGATATACCGCACAGACCTTTTCCAAAAAAAACTAACAGCTATAAAGACAATGAATTAATGTCACTTCTGTTGGGATGGACGCATCTTAATAGAGGAGATATCATATGAAAGGCATCTTATTGTCCATAGACATAAAAACCTAGTTTTAAAAAAATGGCATTATAAGCCAGTATAAAAAGATGTTCTCAAAACGGATAGGTTTGCACTAGATATAAGGTAGAATAGATCAATAAGCTTAAAGAAATCAAATCGAGAGAGTTTTTATCATATATAATTATTAATAAGTTAAAAACAGAACCGTATTTAAATAATACGTTTGTCACGTAGTTGCTTTATTAACACAATGAATATTGAGACGTAAAACGTTATTGGCCATAAAAGCAAATAAATTTTGAAATAATACATCTCTAGTAAGCAGCCGGATTTATGAAATTATGATTGTGTTAATAAGACAACAAAAAACGTCACAAATAAGAAAACAGGATAAGATTAAAACATTGTTAGTACAACTTGTAAAACTATTTTTCTTTTGTTACATGTACCTATAACTAGCACACAGAGCAAGGAAAATCATACAAGAACTTACTACATGAAATGGAAATGGGTGGATCTAAGCCAGAACAAGTACACTGACGAAATATGTATTAAATTATAATAAAATTAGGTGCAATACAGTATGTCTTCTCGAATTGAGGTCGGTTTTCTCTCTTTTAAAGCCAATAAGTCAGGTTAAAACGTTGGGGACCAACGTTATCAGGGAGGGGGAATGTGTGAACTAATTAAAATCATTAATTAAATATCACCCTGTCGCAAGTTTGAACTTGAACTTGAAAAATGTTATATAAACATTCACTGTTAATTATAAACAATTTGAGCGGTCGACGGGAGCATCCTTAATGATGCAATCATCAGCATTTTGTAACATATAAATACGCAGGCAAACGCCGAGTTAATCAGACTTTCGGGTCTCTCAAACCGCTCAATTAGTCGCTGGGCAGTACACAGGTACGTCCACTTCTAGTTGTTCTATCCCACAACCCCCATAACTGAGAACACTTATACACAGGTATAAGGTTGTCAGGTCCTTACCTAACCTGGGTGAACGTATGCATAGGTATACGGCATTCGGGGGCTACTAAAAAGTATAGAGAGAGTCGAATTTATGAAGTATTAGAACTTCTAGTAAAGGGATAGTTTTTGGGGAGTTTCAAAAAGTAGTGAAAGTGCCTTAGCAATTTGTGATAAACTTAAAAGTCTTACCTTATAAATATCAGAACAAATACCTAAATAAAAGACAACCCGCTCACATAAACTTTATTAATAAAATAGTGACGTCGCTTGCTAGACAAACTTTGAACTAAGCCTCCCTCGAGAAGACATGCATTTCATATTAATTGGGTATAGTGTAAACTCTTAATTCATCTATAATCTTAAACACGCCTTTATTAGTATACAATCTAACCGTTGTTAAGTTTGTTTGTAAATAAACTTGTTATTGTTTTTATCGATGTGTCTCCTTTATTATCTCTTCTCAACTTGACGTAGTGCGTTCCTAAATCTGAGTTACTCTCTTACACGCTAAGTAAGGGGTGTCATCACCGATAAAAAATACAAATCGTGACAATAGTCCAAGCGGACAAATAAAAGGAACTAATTCAGCAAAATATCAAAACATTGTAAGGCAATTGATTAAACTACCGACTTCTGCAGTATCGGAAGCTGCTAAAACTAGAAGTGGTTCATTCAGTAATAAATCTCCTTCAGGAAGCAAAATTCCGTCCAAGGCCAGAACTAGATCAAATACTCTATCACATACTAAATCTAGTGGTGCTGCTTTAATGGAATATAATGAGAAACCAAAACAGTATGTTTACTATGACGAGCTCGATGCGTCACGCCAAGCAGGAAACGGAAATCATATGAACGAGATCATGAGTATTTTAGAAGAACTCGTAGAGTTGGATTTGTTGGAACGTATTAAATAAGATGTTACATGTATAATTCCTCATTATAGTTTTAACCATGAACAAGTTTGGTCATTCTTTGTCTTCTACTCGTAAACAAACACAAGTTGTTCGTTCTCAATCTATTTTATCCTTCACTAGTGACGGCGATTATAATATTGAAAATCGTAGGTTATGTAATATTAAAGCACCTACACATGGAAATGATGCGTCAACTAAAAATTATGTTGATTCTACTGCCAGCCAGCTTCGTGATATTATTACAAGCTTAAACGAGACTATTCATACTCTTAGTGGGGGAATTAATAATATTGACGATAAATTTGAAAGCGATGTTGAAAAATTCAAAGATCGAATAGACAAAGTAGAAATCAGCATAAAGAGTATTAGCGAGGGAATTTTGGTTATAGAGAAAACATTTGAAGCTACCAAGATAGATATTATTCAGGAGTTGAAGCACGACTTTGATCAACTAGAAGTTCGAGTAAAGGATTTCCTTAATATCCTAGTAACTAATGCATTGGAACCTATTTCCACTGCTTTGGACAAACTCAAAAAAGAAAATACTCAAATTTTAAAAGCAAAATTGGATTATACACATTTGGAAAAAACCATGGTGAAAGATATAGCAGCTACTGTTATAGCTGATGCACTAAGACCCATTACTGTTGATTTGGATAAACTTAAAGGATATCATAATACACGAGTAAATATAAAGCAGAATTCAGTATAAAAAACATCGATGTAGACATTTACATTCAGTTCAAGAATGTCTACAGCCCCGAACGCTAGAGAGCAAGTAGTAAAAGGACTTCATCGTCCTGCTCGAAAAAAATTTATCAGAAGAAGGTTTATTCAATATGGTTTGGATGATACCTTTGCCACAGATCTGGCTCAACTCGATCAGTATTCTCGTGAGAATAATGGGTATAAGTATATACTAGTCGTAATTGATTGTTTTTCGAAATATCTCTGGACTCGAGCCATAAAATCTAAATCTGCTCAAGATGTTTCAAAGGCGATGGCTCATATATTGAAAACATCGAAGAGAATCCCAAAAAAACTTGTGTCCGATAACGGCAAAGAATACTATAATGCTTCATTTCAAAATCTTATGAAAAGATATGGAATTCGCCACTATAGTACATTTAGTGTTTTAAAAGCATCTATTGCAGAACGTGTAATTCGAACTATAAAGGAGAAACTGTTTAGACTATTCACATTTAATGGTAACCACAAGTGGATAAACTTGTTGGAACAAGTTACAGATACTTACAACAACTCAAGGCATAGAACGATTCAGATGCGGCCGAAAGATGTTAATAAATCGAAGGAGAAAAAGTTATTAGATTCTATTTTTGGCCATATTAAAGTTGTTGGAAAACAAAAATTCAAAGTGGGTGGTGTTGTTCCAATAAGTTAATATAAACATATTTTTCAAAAAGGATATACTCCAAATTGGACTACCGAGTTGTTTAAAATATCTCAAGTAAAAATCACAAATCCAACAACTTATATATTAGAAGATTTGGAGGGCAGCCTATAAGTGGTTGTTTTTATGAAGAAGAACTACAAAAAACTAAACAGCCTAATGTTTTCTTAATAGAACAGATTTTGAAAAAGAAGGGTAATAAAATGTTTGTGAAGTGGCTTGGTTTCGATAAATCTTATAATAGTTGGATTGACGGTTCCAAAGATGTTGTATAATAAATTATTTATAAATATTAATATTCTAGCGTTTTCCCCTCAGTCTTAAAAAATGTTTTTCTTCTGTAAGGAGTGCAAGGAAAATGTTTCCTCTCATTCGCATAGACTTAGTAATAAACATAAAGATAGATGTTGTGTTGAGCTAGAAGCAGGCGTTGAAATTGTTAAAACTGCATTCAAAAATAGGATGATTAGTTATAGACTTTCTACCAAGTTACATCCTATGGATGTAATGTTATATTTGGAGGAACTAAAACCTAAAATTTTTCGTTTAATAGAAAAGACCATTTAAATCTTAAAGTAAATATGGAATTATTTGGATTATATCTATTAGCTTCTCAAAAAACATCAGATATAAAATCCTTTAACTCACGCTATGTATTTATTTCCAAAACTACAGATCTAGAGGAAGTATTTACAGAGTTTCAACAAATTTTTCCTGTAAAGTGAGTGAGTTTATGGAAAGAGATAGCGGCTGGTCGTTAGCCAAGCTCTTGTTTCTGGAATTAAATATAACACGGTTCAACCATTATACTAAATATGGTGGGAAATTTCCCTATATAAGCCCGCTATTAAGAGATAATTTTTAGTTAAGCACAAACATCTGCTTAGAAGTCATGTCAAGCTACAGTTCCATACCATCTTCAGATATCGAGAATTTAATGGAGGAAGAGTGTTTTGGTACAAACTCATCCTGTTCGTCACCATGTTGGGAGTGGCAGTTTAATCGTATGGTGGCTAGAACTAATTCAGAAATCAAGAAAGAAACCAAATATTTGGCTGAAGCCTGTTATTCTACCAAGAACTTTAAAATTGTTGTAGGGCTTAGTATTGCACGAGGTTTGCTTCCCAGTGTCAGGATAACGAGTAAAGTATTGAATCTCCCAGAAGAAGAAATATCTATATCTATCACCGATCCTGACTGGTCATTCTTTGTTGCTTGCTGTAACTTAATCGTTGAGGAGGCTGCTGCTGATAAAGATTATAAATTCAAAGATGATTGTCATGGTGCTGGGACTTTTATTTTGGATGCTTTTAAGTTATTAGGTGAAGTAGTGATTAGAATGCAAAGTTCAGAAACTATGACTACTTTATGTCTTTGTTTAGATGACTTGAAAGATATTTTAAATATTTATGAATTAGTATGTTTTAAGTTAAGATTACTTAAGGAATTAGATTTAAGGACTTTTTATGATGATGTATTAAAATGTGTAAAAGTGTCTAGTATGACTGAAGATAATTGTTTAGATATAATCAAACAGTAATGTAATTTAAATATTACCGACTTATCTTATTATATGTTAGAATATATTCATATTAATCCACATAAAATTGTTGAGGATGTAAATAAACTCTGCAGTATGGATGCTTAATAAATGCATATAACCATGTATTTTGTGTTTTATTTCTTAGTATAGACTAGCTTTTCACGATACGAAAGGAAATAGAAAAACATTTTTTCTGTTTGGTTTATTATCATTAATGTTAATCACATGTCATTTAAAATACAGAATCAAAAATTATACAATAGTTTAACATTCTTTAAGGCACAATGCCAAATGCCACTATCTTTGTGAAAACAACATTCTGGCGTTTTTTTAAATCTAGACAACTTTGGTTCACTCTTCATAGGGACGATGAATATTTGTTTCACATCAATAAATTGCTTTATAACACCCATCTTTACGTCGCCTTTGATCATTATTTTTGGATGGTCATACATTTTTAGCATATCCAGTAAAACTTTTTGTAGATCGTTTAAGTCAATGAAGCCAGACTCCTAAAGTAAACCATGGTGGTTATTTTCTAAATATGTAACTACTTTAAGATCTTCTTCTCTCAATAGCTGCTTGCAATAAGGTGGCTTGAATAGTAAATTACAAATTCGTTCTCCATCATAGATAGCAAGCTCTTTAGGAATAAATCCTCCTGAGCATGGGAAACCTTGTATATGGATAGAAACTATTTTCTGCTCAGACATTTTTCACAGTACGTTACTAGGCTAGGTATTATACGATACTAAAAACGTTTATGATTGCTCTGATGTTAAATAATCGTTACATAGACAAGAATTCGAATCGGAGCGTC
Organism: Pissodes strobi; assembly: GCA_016904865.1. Classification (NCBI taxonomy): domain Eukaryota; kingdom Metazoa; phylum Arthropoda; class Insecta; order Coleoptera; family Curculionidae; genus Pissodes; species Pissodes strobi. The sequence goes on from JAEQML010055324.1 coordinate 35,645, forward strand.
CGATGATGACCGAGTCTGTCTTAAATATGACGAGCCCAGGTCGGCCATGTTTGTCACTGTGCAAGTCGTCAACTATCATTTTTCAACCGTCATTTGTCATACGTCAAATGTCCGATACCACGCCTTAAATATGATGTAGCCCACGTGAGTCTTTTTTATTCTACACAAGTCATCAACTGTCATTTGTCAGCTGTCATTTGTCATCTGTCAACTATCTAATGCCACGCCTTAAAAATGGCGTAGCCCACGTGGTCGATTTTTGCTATTGCGCATCCCTCCGCGCGGCGGAGGATGTAGAACATACATACTATACCTACTCATGTCCACTCAGGAGTTGGGTTAGGCCATAAGATAGTTCCCCGTGATTCCTTTTTACCCAGAGTTCCAAGTTGGGAATGAGATTTCCTCTAAGCACCCGCTCGAGACTGATTCCATCTTGCTTGCCATATCAGTAGGTATGGGGTCGTTTGGGACACCCCCCACTCCTTCCACTTTAAGCCCCGCCTACTTTGGAAGGGAGGGGGTGGAGCCTGTGAATCGAGCGTTCTGATTGGTCGAGGCATTTAGCCGACCTG